>BEHA01000589.1:101190-219015 GCA_002897215.1 Eschscholzia californica subsp. californica
AAAAAAAAAAAAAAAAAAAAAAAAAAAAGAGAAAAGAAAAGAAAAGAAAAAAAAAGTGTGTTTGTTTAGTTTAAGTGTTTATCCCTTGAATTAGTTCTTGAAGATTTGACGACGTCGAGTTCTCAGGAGTTTTAGTCATATCCTCATTAGTGTCTATTGACCTCTAGGAAGCATTGTTAGATAGTAGATCAGGTGAGAAGAGTTGGTTAGCTTCCCCATTCCGTATTAATGGTTGTTTCCTTTCTATGAGATCAGTCGTTTAAGAAAATTTTAGTCCGTCTTTTGTAATGTGTTGAGTTTTCTTTCATACTCATACTCGCACATTGAGTGAACCATTTCTGAGTGACTTTAATTTTTGAGTGTATGACCGTGAGGCAGTAGTCGAGGCGAAATGTGTCGAGAAAGTAACCAAAGTCTTGTCTGTTCAGAACCGAAATGATACTCATATTGGCTGGTCACGTGCACTTTAGGTCTTGATTACTAGTGAAGGGATTTTTAGCAATTGTATGGTTTGGTCGACTTAGATTTCATTTCTATTAACTTTTGAAAATTTACCGGATAAACATTTTTAGTTCATATCATAGTTAGACCCTTCTGCATTTTTGAGATATTTGAATTTTGTGGGTATATTCACTCCAAACCCTCACGAGACAAAACTCATCCTCTAGGGCAACCTAGAGGTTTAACGGCTTGTTGCACGTGCTAAGTGCAATCGTGATTCCCTACGAAAGTGGTGAAATAGGTCTAGTTGTATTTTTCTGTTTTGCTCGAGGACTAGCAAAATCTAAGTTTGGGGATGTTTGATGAGACATGAAACAGTCTCATTTGAATCTTTTAACTCGGGTTAGTTAGTCCAGCTCGAGCGGTTACTCTGATCATTTGTTTGATTTTCTTTCTCAGGTCTCATTTACGGAGTTTGATGCGAAAACATCGTGATAAAGACATACTTGAGGGGTATTTTGGTCATTTTAATGACAAGGGTATTCTGGTCAATATTAGTGCTCATATGAAAGTAGAGTCCGAGACGAATCCAGTGGCGAAAGCGGAAGTCAAATCGGAGTCCGGATGGACGAAATAGGAAAGGTCAAAGTTCGAGCCAAAATCCATTCACCAAGGTCAGCATATCTATTAAGCAACACGTGGCGCAAATCTAATGAGAGTATCCGGAGCATCTGGACGTGAGTGGGACTAATTTCGGGAAGTCTAAATGAGGGATGATCTGGTGTACTGCCCGCGTGAGTGATAGTGCTCCCTAGCGCGATCCAACGGATACTGCTGCGCACACACGTCGATCAGAATCATCTAACGCCTATCCTATCCATCTTCCGATAGTCCCGGTCGCACGGTATCATCAGTCAAGTATATCCAGCCTGGCGGACAGCAGTCACGTGAGGATTGGCACCCATGATCTCCTATTATTACTAACTCTTTCTAATTGTTGTGTTAGTGAAAAGAAAAGAAAGGAAATTATAGTAGAGAGAGAGAGAGAACCGAGATTTTTAGAGAAAGAAATCGTGAAAGAAAGGAAAGAGAGAAAGATAAGGAAACCGAGAGAAGAAGGAAAGAAATCTAGGGAGAGAGGTGGAGATCGATTTCTCTCTACATATAGAAAAGAAGAGAACAGAGAGGGGACAACTCTCCATTCGGCCATTAAAGTATAACCGAGAGCTAGAGTGAGAAAGAGTTTGAGAGTTTACTGTTAGGTTTCTTTTTCTTTTGATTCTTCTCTTTGTGAGAGAGAGAAGGAGAGATTGAAAGAGTTAGTAAGAGAGAAGCTCTTGAATTGTAGAGAGAGAAAGAGATTTAATTAAAGTTATAAAACTCCATTATTATTTTTTTTTCTTTCTTCATCATATTCGGTTATAAAGATTAAGAGAGAGTTTCTCTGTTCATTAGAGAGAGAAACAGAGAAGATTGAAAGAGAAAGAAAGAGAAAGAAAGAGAAAACAGAGAAGGAAAGAGAAAAACCAGGGAAGGAAAATTATTCTCTCACCTGGAAATCGTTTCCGGGAAGACGAGAAGATAATTTTCCCTAAGGTTCTGTTTGGCTGCGCAGAAGGGAAAATTGCGAGAAAAAGGTTGTTTCTTTGCCGATTCCTTATCTCTCCTTTATTTTATTAATTTTTTATCTCTCCCATCATGATTATGATAAGTAGCTAAACACCTAGTTTAGGGTTTTGATGACATTTTTGTGTTATGCATGATTATTATGATTATTTCGACAACTTAGGTGCTTAGATATATTTCAATTTCTTTTTAAGTCTTTCATTATTTATACTTCGTTAGTCTTGATCCATTATATTTAGATTAGGTTCTTTAATATTGGATACTTGATAGTTGATAAATAATAGTTAGAATCCTTAAGAATTGATTATTAGTTTAGTCACCAAAAGGTAATAGATTTAAATCGATGTTTATGCATGATTAAAATAGATTCAAAACCCTAGACTTTTCCTCCATTCATCCGTTCTCCGTTATTACTTATTTACGTTATTTTAATACTTTGCTATTTAATCGTAAAAAAATCAAAAATCGAATTTTTAAATCTTTATAGTTTTAAGGTTAGAATTTAGTTTAACTTAGTCTCTGAGGAACGAACCGGTCTTACCGGAAACTACAACTTGACACCCGTGCACTTGCGGGTGTAGACCTATTTAGGTATCTTTCTAGGCCCATCAACTTCTATCGAGACTTATTTGGTCGGGAGGATGAGGATAATGAATCATTAGATCCCATGCCTAATATGGAGTTCTCACGCCCGCTTACGGAAGCTGAAGGAGCTATTCTCATCACGAGGGTGACTAGAGATGAGATTTTTGCTGCTTTACAGACTATTGGTTCTGATCAATCGCCGGGGCCGGATGGGTTCTCTTCCCATTTTTTCAAGGCGTGTTGGGACATCGTGGGAGATGATTTTGTGGAAGCTATACAGAGGTTCTTCAGCTCAGGAAAACTTCTCAAAGAGGTAAACTCTACTTTTGTGACTCTAATTCCTAAAATAGATAATGCTTCTTCAGTGTCAGATATCATACCGAATCTTGTTGTAATGTGTGGTATAAATGCATTACCAAGATTCTTATTATACGGCTGAAGGGAGTTATTTATTCGATGATCAGTCCAAACCAATCAACCTTTATTTCTGGCCGTACTATTCAGGACAATATCATGCTAGCCCATGAGATTGTTCGGAATTTCCACCGACCAGATACCTCGGCTAGGTGTACGGTTAAGATTGACCTTAAGAAGGCGTATGACACAGTTCGTTGGTCTTCACTATTCTCAGTCCTTGGTAAGTTTCACTTTCCAAGGATATTCATAGAATGGATACGGGCCTGTGTCACCACGTCTAAGTTCTCGATTATGGTTAATGGTGAAGCCCATGGTTATTTTGATGGGAAGCGAGGTCTACGGCAAGGCTGCCCGATTTCTCCATATCTATTTGTCCTAATGATGGAAGTATTCGCGGTTCTTATTGATCGAGAGGAAAGAGCAGGTCGGTTCCTGCTACACCCTAAGTGTCGAGTTCCGAAAATTACTCACCTTTGTTTCGCAGACGATCTCATGGTCTTCTTTCGAGGAGACGCTGGTTCAGCTCAATCTCTAAAAGGTGTGTTAACAGGTTTTCATCGGGCGACGGGGTTGCAAACCAATGTGACTAAGAGCACGGTTTTCTTTGCAGGTCTTTCGGCCCAAGGTCAGAGTGATATTACTAGTATTTTGGAATTCAGTACTGGTTCTCTGCCTATTCGTTATTTGGGTTTACCTCTTATATCGTCACGTCTCACCTATAGCCATTGTATTCCGTTGATTGATAAAATCAAGGGACGAATCCAATCTTGGAAGAGTCGATTTTTATCGTTCGCGGGGTAAGTTCTCCTCGTAAAGGTGGTTTTGAATAGTATGTTACTATATTGGGCAGCAGTGTTCGTTATTCCCAAGAGAGTAATAAATGACATCAACTCCATCTTTAGTAAGTTCCTATGGTCTGGCGTGGATATGGGGTGTAGGAGAGCTCCCATTGGCTGGGAAAGCCTTTGTTACCCCACTGATGAAGAGGGACTTGGTTTTCGTAATATCGAGGTGTTGTTTGAGGCGTCAAATCTTCGTCATATATGGGATCTGGTTAGTGGTAAGACGACTTTGTGGGCTGAGTGGGTGAGAAATAATCTCATCAAAGATCAGCACTTCTAGACTTTATCGGCTTCGAGTAGAAGTTCTAGGTGTTGGCGTCGGATTCTAGCCAGCAGGCCGACGGCTCAATGACTCATTTGCACTTCTCTCGGGGACGGTCATGATACCAAATTTTGGACTGATATGGCATCCTCGGGGTCTTCTTTATGATGCTTTCACGGAGGGGGTATAGATATGATTCTCACCTATATTTAGATGCACGGGTATCTCAGTTTACTGGGCAGTCGGGCTGGGTTTTTCCTACTCATATCACAGCTATGTTAGGGGCTATCGCGACCGAGGCTAGAGAGGTGGTGGTAGATAGTACTCTTAGAGACGAGGTGATCTGGATGCCCAGCCAGAATGGGGAGTTTACTCTCAAAGAGACGTATGAAGCTATTCGACCTAGAGGAACTCGACGGAGTTGGACTTCTTTAGTATGGTCACCGGGTGGAATACCCAAACATTGTTTCATCACGTGGCTTGCCTTTCGAAGACGCCTCAAAACTAGATCCCTTTTGGCTAGTTGGGGTATGGTTATAGACCTGTCATGTGTTTTCTGTGGGGGAGATGAAGAAACAGATTTCCATCTATTCTTTGGCTGCTCGGTTACAAAGACTATATGGGAATCACTATTACACAAGATGGGATTTCAGAGAGTATGTTGATTGGGAAGAGGAGTTACAGTGGTGTCTTAATCACTTTGTGGGTTTTCCATTGCTGCCCGGGTGGGGCGTTTGCTTCTAAATGCCTATGTCTATCATATTTGGAAGGAGCGGAATAACAGGGTATTTCGAAGCGATGTTATGTCACCGGGGCTGATTATTCATACTATTTGCGATGAAGTGCGGATCAAGCTGAATACTATTACCAAACGGTTTGAAGATACTGGGGAGAATCGGAGGGCCATTAATCGATGGAATCTTACTATCGCTCTTCAAAAGCCGGTCTATACTTCATGTAAATGGATTCGGCCGATGACAGGGAGATATATGATTAATACGGATGGTGCTCTGAACGAGGTGGATGCGGGGTATGGAGCCATTATTCGAGATTCGGAGGGGATTGTTGTTAGAGCAGCCACGGGTCAGGTCGATGGACAGACTATCTTTATACATGAGTTGCAGGGTGTTGAGTTGGGATTGGAGCTAGCACTTAGTACTGGGCTGCAGGAAGTTGAACTTGGTCTTGATTCGATGAATATCAAGTTACTTCTTGCAAAACCAAATCAGAAATTACCATGGCGGGCGAGGCGTTTATGGAAGAGAGTTCAGAGGCTTAAGAGCCAATTTCGGAGTTTTCGGGTGTTTCATGTCTATAGGGAAGCAAACCAAGCTACTGATCACTTGTCTAAGATGAGGCTCGGACCGGGAGTAACTCAGTTGAATGCTACTCAACTGCCGGCGGAATTAGTCAATATTGTTAATGCGGACTCTAGAGGGACAATGAGAATGAGGAAAGGGTGGGGCTAATGAAATGATGTAATTTGATTTCTTTGCTGTTTTATTTAGTTTTATTTCATTGTATTCGGTTCGGGCTTCTCCCGCTTATCATTATAAAAAAAAAATAAGGAACTCTTCCTCTGATTGGCTCTCAAACCAGTACAATCATAGAAGACAGCAAGGACATCTGCTAAAGCATTAGCAGACTCAACAGTCCCGTTAGAAAAAACCAACAAGTCATCAGCAAAAGCAAGATGAGTAATCTGAGGTTTAATACACTTGGGATGCAGCTGAAAGAGGCCTTTCTCCACCTTATCCAACATCACCACATTAAAGACTTCCATGACCATTACAAAAAGATAAGGAGACACGGGACACCCTTGTCTAATGCCCCTTTTCCCTTTAATATAGCCATAGGAACTTCCATTCACAATGACTGAGAATCTAGCAGAAGAGACACAAGCAAAAACCCTATTTCTGAACTTGCTGGGAAATCCCATTCTCTCCATAACCTTCATGAGAGGCTCCCATTCAATAGTGTTATAAGCTTTTTGCAAATCAATTTTCATAGCACACCTAGGAGGCCCCAATACTTTATGATAGTCCCTCACCAACTCATGGGCTAAAAGTATATTATCCTGGATGCACCTCCCAGAGATGAACCCAGATTGACAAGGACTCACCAATTTGAAGATAAACTCTTTCATTCTCAAAGTCAGGATTTTAGTAATACATTTGTAGATAGTATTACAGCAAGAAATGGGCCTGAACTCAGAGACTCTAGCAGCATCCTTGAATTTGGGAACAAGAGTAACCAGGGTAGAATTTACCTCACCAAGAAGCTTTCCTGAAAAAAAAACCTTTGGACATCCTCCACAAAGTCATCACCAACAATTCGTTAGCAAGCTCTGAAAAAATGGGAAGTAAACTCATCAGGACCTGGGGATTTATCAGCACCAATGCTAGCTAAGGCCTGCACCACCTCCTCTCTAGAAACCCCTCTAATCAGCAGCTCAGCTTCAAAATCCTGCAAAATATAGCCAAACTCCATGTTTTCTAGAACATCAGGAATATCCCTATTAAAGTCAGAAACACCAAACATTTGTTGATAAAAATCAACACATTCTTGGGCCACTAAGTCAGCTCTGACAACCATCTCTCCCATCTCATTATAAAGGAAAGGAATGTTATTTCTGGACTTCCTTTCCTTCAAGGAAGCATGAAAGAACTTAGTATTACCATCCCCTAGGTCAATCTTTTGAACCCTAGCTTTCTGCCTCACCATAGACTCCTCCATTCTAGCCTTCTTAACAAAAGAAGCTACTGCTTCCCTCTCAGCCTTTCTAGTCTGCTCACATAAAGGATTTTGATTCAACTTAGTCTGACAAGTCTCCATCTCCTTCCTAGCCAAAGCAACCTTATCAGAAAAGCCACCAAACTTCTTTTTCTTCCACAACATGAGAGCAGCCTTCACCTTCTTAAGTCTACTGACCAGCCTAAACATAGGGTTACCTGTCACTTCCATCAGCCAGGCTTTCTCCACCTCCTTCAAAAACCCCTCTTCCTCAGTCCAACAATTGAAAAATTTGAAAGGTCTAGGCCCCACTCCAACTTCTTCAAACAAAGTAACAAGACAAGGAGAATGATCAGAGACCCCCTGGTTGAGAAACTCAGTCCTAGCAGTCGGGAGAAGCTGAATCCATTCAATATTAACTAAAGCTCTATCAAGCTTTAAAGCAATACAATGATCTCCCTCCTGCAAATTAGACCAAGTAAAATAACATCCTGAAAAAGGACAATCAAAGAGATGAGTGTCTCTCACACACTCTCTGAAATCCACAAGTTCACTAGCCCTCACATCAGCTCCACCCATCTTTTCCTCCACCTCCAAGATGGCATTGAAATCACCCATCACAATCCAAGGAACAGTATGAGCCTGAGCAACCCCTCTCATCTTAGCCCAAAGTCTCCTTCTGTCCACAGCTAAGTTTCTAGCATAAACACAAGCCACCATAAAGGACCCACAATCCCTCAACACCACCATAACAGTCTAACTTTGATCATTCATAGAAACCAAAGAAACATCAACCTGACAAGGGTTCCCAAAGAAGCCACACTCTTCCAGTCCTATAACAGTCATAATTAGTAAACCAACTCCAAGTAGGCATAAGAAGATTTTTCCCCTTCTCTTTATTATCAACATCAACATGAGTCTCCATCAAACTACAAAGACTCAACTTATTCTCTCTAATAAACTTCACCACCTCCCTGATTCTGAGAGAGTCATTAAGCCCTCTCACATTCCAACACCCAAAACTAATCATCAGAAGTTCGAAGAGGACCCCTCCCCTTCCCACCAACTCTCACTGACCTCCCACTACTCCACTAAACAGTGCAACTTTATTAGCTACACCTACACTCCCCTTTGGAACCCCACTCACTTCCATAACATCCACCTCTTCTTCAGCAGACCTATACCCTACTTTGTCAGCTACAACAGTACCTTGAGATGGGTCAACTACACATAGTCTCTTATGAGCTACTGCCTTACTCCTATCTTCCCTATTAGCAGGAGCAGTGAGCCTCTCTTAGCCACATCCAAACTAATTCCTAACCTGGGTCCAGCCACCCTCATCCATAAGGTCAGCAGTAGTAGAGGAAGAAGAGGCAATTCCATCCATACTTTTTGCAGAGGCCTCCTTAGAAGGAGGCAAGCTCTGAGCACAAGTAGGGCCCAAAGAAAGCTTAGAGCTCTTTGGAGGAGGCTCCCTCATAGAAGCCACACCCCTCACACGAGCTGGTCCACTCTCAGGAATTACTGCCTTCCCCTTATTAGGAACAGGAAGATCAGGTTCAACATTAGCCTTCTTAGAGGCATTATGTCGAACAGTAACCTTACACTTACCAACTGAATGACCAAAAGCACCACACCCAGAACACTTCATTGGTTTCCAAGCATATTCAACCTTAATATCAATATTTCTAACATTCTTAACTGAAAAAGAAATTACCTCAGGCATAAGACAATCCTTGGAGATCTCCACACACACTCTAGCATAAGAGGCATAGTCCACCATCCTAGAGGTCAAGGGTTCGAGACACACTGACCAATTCAAAAAAAAAAAAAAAAACTCGACGCACTTCTCTTCTCATTCGAATCAGCATAACCCCCTTTAACTCCTGAACCACTTACATCTTCTTCAAATATCGAATCCACTCTGTTTTGGTAGAAATTCAGATCCAAAAGGATCTGAATCTCCACCACCAGGGGGAGGAAGGAGAAGCTTCGTCTCCCTTTTCTCCAACATATCCCTTCAAAGAAGGTCATGCTAGATTCAGGGAAACAATCGGACACAAAAACCTAGAGAATAATAAAAAAAAAGTTCCGACTAACTCCCGAGATCCCAAGAAGATCGGAGAAGATAAGCGGCGCCGCCAACTCTAAAAAACCACACCACCCTCCTCTAGTTACAATCCTGAATCCCACCGTGGGAGATTATTCTGCCCATGTTCATTTTAGGAAGGCAACGTACTTCAAATCCGCAATCCTTAATTTAGTAGCTACTATGTTCTGAGGGTTCACTTTCGTCCTTGGTATCTGATTGTTATTTATAATTTAGAAATTACTCTGTGTATTTAATAAAGCTTTTTGTTTATAAACTATTTCCCTAAAGTGTTTTTCTTAGGCTATATCTCTTCCACCTTTAAGATGGAGTTTTCTATAGTAGCTTGTTTCCTGAAAAAATGTTTTGCTTAGGCTATATGTCTTCCACCTTTAAAATGTGTCATTAACTGTGATTACGGGTATGCATGACCGCTATCCACATCCAGGCATTCACTGACGGTTGGTATTCTTGGATGGGGGTTTCAAGGAGGACCTCTATTTAAGGGTTTTCATGACAGTTTAGTTTCCTCTTTCTGCAATCTTTTTCCTAGTCGTAATATGTAATTCCTTAACCTCGCATTTAGGGATATGTATCTCTTGAAAAGGTTGTAGAACTTATCTTACTGGATTGTGGGAGTGTTTTTGTTTCTTCGAGAGACCTTTTGTAAACTTGCAGTTACATTTTTACAGGGGTCTTCTGTGTAATTACACATTTTGTTCACATTAACTTTATTATGTTCATGAATTGTTATTGGGGATGTGTGCTTTGCAGATTCAATCACTCTTTCTGGTTGTTGAACGACTGGTAATTATAATGAAATCTTACTCGGTCTCTTTGAAGGGAGTTTCTATCTCAAGTTGCTGGTTAGGAAGTTTATCGATATATATTTTATTTGATAGTACAGTTCTTTTTCATCCTTTAGTGTAGATTTGAGTTATAAGGTTTGGTAGGTTTGTTTTAGTGCTCTCGAACATTATTTTGGCTTTGTTGTTTTGTTTTCAACGAACATATTATTTACCTTTAGGTTTCTCCACGAAAAGGGGTCTTCTTTTCTAACTTGCATTTGTGTTCTTTCTCGAGCATACCTCTCTTTAACAGTAGGCATATAGTTTCCTTCCACTACTTGTAGGGTAGACAATGTGGAGAGTCTGCTATCTATATTCGACATATGTTGAGTGGACGGAACTACTTTCCTGAACTCGTAGTGTAGAATCACAAGTTGTTGATTATTGACACAACAAATGAAAGACCCCTGAGTTTTATGCGTTTATCTTGGTCCGTGTTGTTTGCATGTGATTGATTAAGCAGTTGGTGCATGGTCACTTTTTGTCCTCTCTACTTGGGCATTAGCACTAATGGGAGGGAGGCGGGATGTGCTGCTAATTTATTTGACACAGGACATTATCTTTAGCCGTGGTCCTCCTTTTTATGTGATATTATAACATAAGATTTGCAGCTGTTGGAGTCCGTTTGTTTTTGGGTCTGGCTCCCTTAGCCTGCTGATCAATACAAAAAAAAGATTTGCAGCTGGATAAGTTTTGAGGTGATAACAGCTATGTTCCACATAGATAACTCTCTCAGAATAGAAGATTTGTCATGTTGGTAGCCATTAGTTTGCTTGGTAAATTGGTCTGGTTTGAGAGAATTTGCTGGATACTACCACTAGATCGATCGCCTGAATGTTATGAGGATAAAATTCCATCTTTTCTTTTTTCACTTCTCAAGTTCCATGTCTAGACTCTAGATGAAGTAAAAGTGTAAAAATATTGATGGTCTTATCTTGATGTAGGATACGCGGAACTTCCTAATTCGTGACGGGAGAAGATTTAACTTTCCGGTGCTGGGTGGATGGGTGGTTGGTGAAGCCGACAACAACAACCAAGAAGGAGGACGGGTAGTAGTTTGGAAGACTTGATTAAGGGTTTTCTAATTTTTTCCTTTTCAGTTTAGCACTTTCTAACTTTATAAAATTATTATTTCATTTTTCCTTAGGGTTCGGTCGGTTCGGTTTGAGCGGTTTCTAGAAACTCAAGTCGAGGCCAAACCAGACCAATTTTGAGGTGTTCGGTTTTTCGGCCGAACCGAGTAGAACAGTGATCGGTTCGCCCCAAAAACCGATCGATGCAGTTCGACTTGGTTTGGTTCGGCCAATTGGTTCGGTTTTTGCTCACCCTACAAGATACACTTATGTACATATCTGCTTATACAAGATACAACTTGTGTAAAATATACTCATACTACAAAGGATACCAAAGAAAATAAAACTCACACAAATACACATATTCTAAAATCAAAAGTACAAAAAACGAAGACATACTCATAGTAGTAAATCTTACACTTAATAAACACTAACTCTACACAAAACAGTCAAATTGTTGACTTTACGCACGAAACAATCAAAATACTTCCCGAAACATTAATTAACAACATATATCACTTACAAATAAATTCAAACGCCCTCGAACAAGAATCATATAAATTATACGGTGTAAAGTAAAAACGTTGTCCACCACATACAAAACAAAACTATATAGAAACATACTAACAGTATCACTATTACCATACAAAAATACAAAACATAAAGGTGTACTTCCACGTTGGAACTATCCAATAAAGGGAACCACATTTATCCATTCAAACAACCACTAATTATTCATTTTACTGTGGTTTGACAAAAGATCATGTCATTAAACAAAAAGTTATGTTCTACAAAATACTCACCCTAAAATGCACTATAACATAAAAGCTGCACTTACACAAAACTCTTCATTCTAAATACTCTCAAAAGGGGCAATATAACTAAAACAAAAACACACTCAACAGTACAAAAAACCACAACAACCACTCTATAAAAAACGTAAAGAAAAATCAATAGCCGCTCTTATCAGACAATATAATTCGTACGAATGCATTCATTCGGGTTATTTCCCATATGGCCCCCTACTTTGTGACCAACTTCCCGCCTGGCCCCCTACTTTATGAAAAATACCCATATGGCCCCCTTCCGTAACAGATGATGTGGCGTGACAGATGATGTGGCGTGACATGGCAGAGAGAGAAAAAGAGATGGAGGAGAGAGAGTGACGGTGTTATAACGGAAGGGGGCCATATGGGTATTTTTCGTAAAGTGGGGGGCCAGGCGGGAAGCAGGTCACAAAGTAGGGGGCCATATGGGAAATAACCCCATTCATTCTAAAATAAATACGCTAACGTGTCTACCCACCTCATTATACTAATTATACAAAATGTGTTTTATAGTAAATATTTAATCTGAAAATAGAATATACATCAACGGGAACACTTAATTATAACAAATGTAACCGAGCAAAAATACTCTAACCTAAAATAAAAGCACACAAACATATTCACCACATATACCACTTACAAATAATTTCAAACACCCTCGAACATGAATCACATAAATTATTACTGTGTAAACTAAAAATGTTGTCCACCACATACTGACAGGCAAATGGGAGTTGCTAATGTCAGTTCCAAGATTGATCGGGCTCTTATTAACAGTGGTTGGTTGACCTGCTTTCCTCTATCTAAAGCAGATTTTCCACCGCCCGGGGATTCAGATCACTCTCCTATTATTATACCGCTTGCTGCACCCAACATACACCGGCGTACTCCGTTTAGGTTTTTTAATGCCTGGACGGAGGATCCCACGTTTCGAGCTCTTGTTGCTGATGTATGGAAGGTGTCAGTACGGGGTAATCCGATGTTTCGTATGGTGACTAAACTGAAAGCTTTGAAGGCTCGGTTGAATGAATGGAAGAAAGATCGGTTCAATGGGGTGACGAACCAGGTAACCATTAACCGGAATTTTTTACATTCAGTGCAGGTTCGATTGCAGGGAGATCCAGCAAACCAGGTTTTACGGAGGCAAGAGAGAGTAGCTACTGAAAACTATAGTAACGTTGTACGGGCTGAAACAGCAATGCTCCGACAACGTGCTAAAGTTGAATGGCTCACTCTCGATGACAGCAATACAGCTTATTTCCATAATTCTATTAAGGAGCGGAAGTCACGGAATACTATTACTAGACTCACCAGAGAGGATGGTTCGGTGGTTGAGGATCCAGTGGAAATAGCCAATATGTGTGTGGATTTCTATCGGGGCTTATTCGGTCGGGATGATGAGGATAATGAAGCATCAGATTACATATCTAATGTGGAGTTCACACGCCCGCTGACGGAAGCTGAAGGAGCTCTTCTTACTATGAGGGTGACTAAAGATGAAATATATGTTGCTTTCCAAACTATTGGTTCTAATCGATCACCGGGGTCGGATGGGTTCTCTTCCCATTTTTTTAAGGCGTGTTGGTCGATTGTGGGAGATGACTTTGTGGAGGCTATTCAGAACTTCTTCAGCTCTGGGAAACTTCTCAAAGAGGTAAACTCTACTTTTGTGACTCTTATTCCAAAAATCGATAATGCTTCCTCAGTTTCGGACTTTAGACCTATATCTTGTTGTAATGTGCTGTATAAATGCATTACCAAGATACTCACTATTCGACTGAAGGGAGTTATTTATTTGATGATTAGTCCGAACCAGTCAGCCTTTATTTCAGGCCGTACTATCCAGGACAATATCATGCTAGCCCATGAGATTGTCCGGAATTACCATCGACCCACTGGTCCAGCGCGGTGTACGGTTAAGATTGACCTTAAGAAAGCGTATGACACAGTCCGTTGGTCTTCTCTATTCTCAGTCCTTGGCAAGTTCCATTTTCCAAGGATATTTATAGAATGGATACGGGCTTGTGTCACTACGTCTAAGTTCTCTATTTTGGTCAATGGTGAAGCCCACGGTTATTTTGATGGGAAACGGGGTTTACGGCAAGGCTGTCCGATATCTCTATATCTGTTTGTTTTAATGATGGAGGTATTCGCGGTTCTTATTGATCGAGAGGAAAGGGCAGGTCGGTTTCTGCTACACCCTCAGTGTCTAGTCCCGAAGGTTACTCACCTTTGTTTTGCAGACGACCTCACGGTCTTCTTTCGAGGAGACATGGGTTCGGCTCAATCTCTAAAAGGTGTGCTAACTGGCTTTCATCGGGCGACGGGGTTGCAGGCCAACGTGCTTAAGAGATCTTCTTTGCTGGTCTCTCGACCCAAGGTTAGAGTGATATCACCACCATCCTGGAATTCAGTACTGGTTCTCTGCCTATTCGATACCTGGGATTACCTCTCATATCATCTCGTCTTACCTATAGTCATTGCATACCGCTGATCGATAAAATCAAGGGACGAATCCAATCTTGGAAGAGTCGCTTTTTATCGTTTGCGGGGCGTGTTCTTCTCATAAAGGTGGTTTTGAATAGTATGTTACTATATTGGGCAGCGGTGTTTGTTATTCCCAAAAGGGTTATGAACGACATAAACTCCATCTTTAGTAAGTTCCTTTGGTCAGGTGCTGATATGGGGTGTAAGAGAGCTATTGGCTGGGAAAGCCTTTGTTACCCAACTGATGAAGGGGGCCTCGGATTTCGTAATATCGAGATGTTGTTTGAGGCGTCTAACCTTCGCCATATATGGGATCTGGTTAGTGGTAAGACGACTTTGTGGGCTGATTGGGTGAGAAATAATCTCATCAAAGATCAACACTTCTGGACTTTATCGGCCTCGAGTAGAAGTTCTTGGTGTTGGCGTCGGATTCTAGCCAGCAGACCGATGGCCCTTCGACTCATTTGCACTTCTTTAGGGGATGGTCATGATACCAAATTCTGGACTGATTTATGGCATCCTCGTGGTCTTCTATTTCATGCTTTTGAGGAGACACATAGATACGACTCTTACCTTCATTTAGATGCCCGGGTTTCTCAGTTTATCGGGCATTCAGGCTGGGTTTTCCCTACGCATGTGGCAGCTATGTTAGGGACTATTGAGGTCGAGGCTAGAGAGGTGGTGGTAGACAGCACTCTTAGAGATGAGGTGATCTGGACGCCTAGCCAGAATGGAGAGTTTACTCTCAAAGAGACGTATGAAGCTATTCGACCTAGGGGAACTCGATTGAGCTAGATTTCATTAGTATGGTCACCGGGTGGTATACCCAAACATTGCTTCATCACGTGGCTTGCCTTCCGACAACGCCTCAAAACCAGATCGCTTCTGGCTAGTTGGGGTATGCCTTTAGACACTACTTGTGTATTCTGTGGGGGAGATGAAGAAACGGTTTTCCACTTATTCTTTGGCTGAGAGAGAGGCTCTTTCTCCTCAGTAGAC
Source organism: Eschscholzia californica subsp. californica (assembly GCA_002897215.1). Lineage (NCBI taxonomy): Eukaryota > Viridiplantae > Streptophyta > Magnoliopsida > Ranunculales > Papaveraceae > Eschscholzia > Eschscholzia californica. Next base: position 116,420 of record BEHA01000589.1, read on the forward strand.
CATACTCGAGTATCCGGACCATCCGAAATTTTCGCATCTTGAAGGAGTTGCAACAGCTGGACGTACTGTTGAAGCTCCCAATCATTTAAATTCCTCCTGATTATGATGTCCCAAGCATTAATGCCACTATTGTGTTCTTGATCAGATGCTTTTGTATATTTGACATCTATGCAGTTTTGGAAATTGAGATTGTTAATGGTTCCATCTGAAATCTAATTGAACTGTAAGTTTGATATTGAAGGGTCGTTCTTTCTGATGCCGATCTTATGGTGCAAATACACACGATGCGATCCAAGTTTGAATCATCTCGTGTAATGGTTTTATTGACCATTTAAACCAATAATGGTTTATTTCTCTGGTTGGTATAATGATATCATCCCAGATGTTCTTAGTGGAGGCCTCGAGGGAAAGTAAGATCACTCTTTTGCTGTATCAGATCTTTTGGTGTAGAAACTTTTTTTTGTATTAATCAGCAGGATTTTAAGGGATCCAGAACCTTAACAAGAGAAGGAAGTCAGCCAAAACAGCCAACAAACAAAACCCAACCCATACAGAAACCCAAGCAACCCAAAAGAAACATATAGTCCCAACAAAAAATAACAACCATCAAAAAACAATAAAGAAGAAAGAACACAAGAGACAACTCAATCATTTCCTCCTCATCCTGATCCTGCCTAATCTGTCATCACTAGCAATGGTATGCATCTCCTCATTGAGCTCCCCAGCCCCAATAATGTCAATCCCTACTGCTCTTCTAGCTTTAGATAAACAATCTGCCAATTGATTAACTTCTCTAAAAACATGCTCAATAGTGCAAACTCTAAACTTACTCATATTGCATTTGATACTTCTCCAAACATTCAAGGATTGCCAAGGGGGAGCAGCATCCTGCTTGGTCAGAAGCTCACAAACTGCTTGGGAATCACAGGCCACCTTTACCTTCTCATAACCATGAGCGAAAGCTTGTTGAAGACCTATATCAATGCCTTGAAGCTCATGGTGGAGCACACTGACAGGAACAACACCACCTTGAACAGCCAACAGAACCTGTCCATTAAAATCACGCAAGACACAGCCAAAGCCAGCTGACTCTGGACTATAAGAACCATCTGAGTTAATAAGAATGAAACCAGGAGGGGGAGCAACCCATATACAAGGAATGATCTTAGGGGGGGAAATAGACAATTTAATATTCCAGCATCTAGAGATAGCCTCCACTCTAGGACTACTCACAGTGCTACAATGGTTATCTGCCATCTTCATTTTAACATCTTCTATAATTCTTCTCAATATACTTTGTTGATCTTCCACCTTGTTAGCAAAGAGTCTTCTATTTCTCTCACACCAAGTATGGTAGATAAAAGCATTAAAAGATAGCTTACCAAGAACAGCAACTTTATCTTTCCCATGGAAGAATCTAATACACCAAGCAATCATATCAGCCCAAGATTGACAGGAAACCTGCCTAAGGTCCAGCATTCTTAGAAGCTCCTTCCAAATAACCCTGGAAAAGCTACAGTGGGAGAAGAGATGAGCATCATCCTCATCACCATTAGAACACAAGCAGCAAGTAACATCAATATTCATACCCCATTTATAAAGTTTCATCTTAGTCTTAATAGCTTTTTGCAACACAACCCAAGTAATAAAGCTATGCTTGGGGATGTTATGACTAAACCAGACTAAGGAAACCCAAGGGACAGCAGGCAAAGCTCCTCTCAAAGCCTCATAAGTGCTTTTCAAAGTAAAATCCCCTTTGTCATTGGCTAACCAAATTTTGGAGTCCTCATACCTCCCAGCTACAGCCACAGTGTGGAGACCACTGGCAATGGGCCCCAAATAAAAGGACTGCAAGTCAGAGACATTCCATTCACCATCAATCAAGCTATCACTTACCTTAGCATTTAAATGAAATCTAGAATCATACTTGAGCTGCTCTGAAAAGAAAGGAAGCAAAATACCCATAGGATGCCAAGGGTCCTTCCAAAACCAAGTGTTTTGGCCATTACCTATAAGAACAAAGCAGAATTTCAAGCCAATCTGCCTATTATGCAAGAGCCTGCGCCAACACCAAGAAGAATCACCCACAACACTCATGAGCCAGAAGTTTTTGCCTTTAACAAGATTCCTATCCACCCATTGCACCCATAAAGTGTCCTTGCTAATGAAGAACTCCCAGATATGTCTAAGAGTACAGGCCACATTAAGAGTAGATAACTCTCTCAAGTTAAGCCCCCCTCTTTATAAGGATGGCAAACAGTAAACCAACTAACAGAACCACCTTTAGAATTCATATCTGGCCCATCCCACAAAAATCTCATAAAGAGTGTATCAAGCTCCTTGATCACCCTTTGAGGAAGAACAAAGACACTAAACCAGAAGAGGACCATACCATTCAGGACAGATCTAATAAGGGTCAGCCTGCCAGCATAAGATAGGAATCTTATTTTCCAAGATTGGATTCTACTCAGGACTCTGTCTATGAGGGGCTGACAATCATTATAGCTAAGCCTAGTAGAAAGAAGAGGGACCCCTAGATATCTGATTGGCAAAGAGCCACAGACAAAACCAAGGCAATCCTTTATCTCACAAACCATACTATCATCCAATCCAGCAGAGAATATGGAACTCTTGCTTCTATTGACTTTCAGGCCAGTACAAGAAGCAAAAGAGTCCAATACTTTAGCAAGAGCTCTAGCAGAATCAACATTACCCTTCATAAACACAAATAAGTCATCTGCAAAACTCAAATAGGTTATCAAAGGGTCTTTACACCTTGGGTGAAGGAGAAATCTACCCTCTTTAGCCTCAATAACCAATAGAACATTAAACACCTCCATTACCAACACAAAAAGATAGGGGGACATAGGACATCCCTGCCTTATACCTCTCTGTCCTTTAATATAGCCATAAGAACTACCATTTATCATAAAGGAGTATTTAGGGGAGGAGATGCAAACACTCACCCATTGAACAAACTTCTCAGGAAAACCAAATTTAATCATAATCTTAATGAGAGCAGCCCATTCAATAGTATCATAAGCTTTTTGTAGATCAATCTTAATAGCACACCTAGCAGGACCCTTAGTCCTATGATAGTTCCTTGTCAATTCATGGGCTAAAAGAATATTGTCCTGAATAGCTCTACCTGAGATGAAAGCAGACTGGCAAGGGCTGACAAGATGACCAATAACATTCTTCATTCTAAGAGTCAAGATCTTAGTGATGCATTTATAGATGACATTACAGCAGGAAATAGGTCTAAACTCATTCATTCTAGCAGCCCCAGGGGTTTTAGGAACAAGAGTGACAAGGGTGGAATTTACCTCACCAAGAAGTTTGCCTGTCTTAAAGAATCTAGTCACAGCTTCAACCACATCATCACCAATAGTCTTCCAACAAGCTTTGAAGAAGTGGGCAGAAAAGCCATCAGGCCCAGGGGCTTTGTCACTGCCAATAGTTGATAGGGCAAAGACCACCTCCTCTCTAGTAACCATGGAGGTGAGCTCAGAAGCTTGATCAACAGAAACTAACCTGTCAAAATGAACAGAATCAAGTAATAACAAATCCTCATGATGAAGAACAGAAGAACCAAACAACTTAGAATAGTAATCCACACATTCATTAGCCACATCCTGAACAAGTGACAATTTCACACCCTCATCATTGTAAAGGAAGGGAATATTGTTCCTTGACCTCCTCTCCTTCATAGAATTATGAAAGAACCTTGGATTTTGATCCCCCAAGCAGATTTTTAACTCCCTAAGAGCCTCCATATTAGCAGCCTTGGAATAAGAACTAAGAGCCTCCCTTTCCTGTCTTCTCAATTCAGCACCAAGAGGTTCAACCTGGAGCTTTGTTTGAATCTGGTCCACAACCTGTCTGGCTTGCTGGACTTGGGCACCAAATCCAGTAAACTTAACCCTTTTCCAATCAATTAAAGCCTTCTTCAGGTTCTTAAGTCTGCTAACAAGCTGGAACATTGGATTACCACACACTGGTAGACTCCAAGCCTTTTGCATAATGCCCAAAAAATCCTCATCAAGAGTCCAAGCATTAAAGAATTTGAAAGGCCTAGGACCTGTAACAACACCATCAAATAAAGAAAGAACAAAAGAGGAGTGATCAGAAACAAGAGGATTAAAGAATTCAGCCTTGGCATTAGGGTACATGGTCACCCAATCAATATTAACAAGAACTCTGTCCAGCTTCTCAGCAACAGCACCTTGACCAACCTGCTTATTAGACCATGTAAACTCACACCCAGAATAGGCACAATCAAACAAATTAGTCCCATGAACAAAATCTCTAAAGTCCCCAAGCCCTCCTTCTCTTACAGCAGCTCCACCCATCTTATCTTTAACCTCAAGAATAGTATTAAAGTCCCCAAGAACAGTCCAAGAGCCCTGAATCAAGCTGGCCACCTGAGTCAAAGAACTCCAAAGAACTTTCCTAACATAAACATCATTACTAGCATATACAAAACTAAGAGAAAAAGCCTTCCCATCCACAAAGTTAGCCTTAACAGAAATTTGTTGAGCATTCATATCGATAACATGGAGATCCACTACAGAAGAATCCCAAAAAAGCCATATTTTACCAGACCTATCCCAATCATAGTTATGCAACCACTTCCAAGTAGGAAGCAGCCTTTTCCTCACCATCTCACACTTACCAAAGTCAATATGAGTTTCAAAAATACCACAAATGCACAAATTGTTACTTCTAACAAACCTAGTAACCTCTCTAGCTCTAGAAGGACAGTTCATCCCCCTCACATTCCAAGCACCTATATTGATCATTTAAGATTATGTAAAGACCCCCTCCTAGGCTTAGGGTCCTTTACCTCATTCAAAATTTTGGCCTCAAAAGCCAAAACATTATCCACAACTAAGTTAACATTAGGAATAGGCAGCTGCCTATCAGAATTAACTTCATTAGTCCCAACATCTCCAACAGAAGAGCTACTAGCACCATCAATCCCCATGGAAGGCCTACAAGAACCCAAACTCCCCTGCACTCCAAGAGAAATTTGTTTAGGCCTGAAGGCAGCCTTCTGGTCAGACAACTTTCTCTCATTCCCACTTGCATCCACTCCTCCACTTCCAATGCTAACATTCCTACTAATGGCTTTCTTAATATTACCCCCAACTGCTCCCTCAAAACCTCCTGACTCTCTACCTTTTCTTTTCATACTTCCCTTGTGCTTAACCTCAGTCCAGCCCTCAGTAGAAGCATTAATACCCTCCATAGCCTCTCCTAAATCAACCTGAGCATCCATCACCTCCTCCACAACAGCTTCCTGTTCACTCTCCATAGGAACAGAGACAACCTGCTCAGGAACTTTAGGAATAGCTTTAGAAGCCTTCAAACAAGACCCAGAACTATGACCCAATTCACAACAGTGTACACAATACCTAGGTTTCCAAGAGTATTCAATAGCAATATCCAAATCCTCACCATCCACACATAACTCTAACAAGTTAGGCAACTCTCTATCCATAGGAATCTCAACACAAATTCTGGCATAAGCCATTCTCAACCCAGAGAGAGTAGGCCCATCCAAGAACAAAGGCTTGCCTATAGAACTAACAATGTCTGCTAATCCCTCTTCATGCCACAAATGGATGGGAACCCCTTTGAGTTTAATCCAAAGAGGCATTGATTTCAATTTCATTACCTCCTTCTCAAGAAAAGGGGCCCAAGGTCTAGCAATGAAAATCCTATTAGCAACAGATATGGGTTCATGTTCTAGTATCTTAAGTCTATCCTCTTCTAGTGCAGCTCTTATAACATAGACAGAATCCCCATGAAGAGTAAAAGAAACATCTCCCTTTGGTTTCCAAATGCTCAACAAAGATTTTTTAACAACCATGAAAGGTAGCTTACTACCAAAAAAATTCCCAATAATCCACTTCTTACATTCCTCAATTCGATCAGAATAGTTGGAAGAGGAGATAACAGTACGGCCAGCTACCAACACAGGGTTACGAAACTCTAAAGGTTTTCGACCCACAAGACGATTTTTAGCAAACAATTTAGTCCAATCAAGAGAAGAAGGAATACCTAGATCAGGAATAGCAGAAGGCTGGTTTGAAGGAAGCTCAGAGGTATCACCATCTGCAATCGCACCAGGAAGCTTCAATGGTTGTGAAACTCTTGATGGTTGACGCAAAACCCTAGCACCACCCATCCCAGCTATTGAATTCAACGTACCCTCAACCAGAGATTCCTGTTCTGCCGATTTTGCCGATCTAACAAGACCAGCACTATCAACACCAGAAATATGGAGGGAACCCTTCATCTCTGTTCACCAACTGTAGCTCCAAAAAGCATACAGCGGTGAAGAGATTGTCGAAAACCAGAGAAAACGAACAGAAATCCAGGAAGAAAGGAGAAGAATGGTAGGCGGCGCCGGAAAATATCCCAAGAAATTCGGAGAAGTGATAGGCGGCGCCGGAAAGTGGAAAGCCCTAAAAATCGCCCAACCCGGGACTTTTTCTCTCCTCTAACAGAATAAACCTGTCTTTCTTGTTACTTTTTTGGTGTAGAAACTTGTACCTGATTAAGTTTTTAGTTCTTGTTAATTTGGAATTGGTTCTACCTTGTTGGTTGTATACAGAAGCTGCACATCTTTTCTTTGAATTTGAGGTTATTAGCTTGTGTAGTTATTTACCACAGCATTGACAGCGTAAAGTTTAATGTCCATGTCCATCCACCTATCCCTAACGTACCTCCGTAGCAGTTCTTTTGTTTTTTTTAATGAGATATTTGATCCATGTGTTACAATTTGAGAATGGTTTTGACTTTATTGTTTTCTGAAATCGGTGTGGGGACCCTCCCATTCCACAGTGGCATAAGCTTTTTGTAAAACAATTTTTATAGCACATCTGGGGGGACCCTTCCCCTTATGGTAATTCCTGGTTAACTCATGAGCAAAGAGGATATTATCTTGAATAACCCTCCCAGGAATGAAAGTTGACTGACAAGAATTCACCAAACCACCAATGATCCCCCTCATTCTCAAAGTCAGAATCTTAGTGATACACTTATAGATCACATTACAGCAGGCAATGGGTCTAAACTCAGTAATCTTAGAAGCAGTTGGAATCTTGAGAACCAAAGTAACCAAAGTAGAATTCATCTCCCCAAGCAATTTCCCAGAAGAGAAGTACCTACTCACTGCACTCACAACATCATCACCCACAATCTCCCAACAGGCTTTGAAAAAATAAGAAGAAAACCCATCCCGCCCTGGAGCCTTATCAGAACTAATAGTGGAGAGTGCATAGACTATCTCCTCCCAAGAGACCTTCTTGATGAGATCAGAAGCCTGAGCAGGAGAGATCATAGTATCAAACTGAATCTCACCAAGAGCATTAACACCCTCAAGAGAATAACTGGAAGTACCAAACATCTCCTCATAGTAGCTGACACACTCCTTAGCAACCTCCTTAGTCGCAAGGAGTTTCCTACCCTCTCTATCAATAAGAAAAGGGATATTGTTCCTACTTCTTCTTTCTTTAAGAGAATTATGAAAAAATTTAGTATTACTGTCCCCCAGATCAACATATTGAACTCTGGATTTCTGTCTAATCATAGACTCTTCCATTCTAGCTTTAAAACTAAAATCAGCCACAACCTCTCTTTCTCTTTTCCTTACTTCCGCACAGAGATGTCTAATCCTCAGCTCTGTCTGAACAGCATCAAGAGTAGACCTAGCAACCTGAACCTGAGAAGAAAAGGAAGAGAACTTATCCTTCTTCCATTTACCCAGGCAAGACTTTACTTTTTTGAGCTTAGTAACTAGCCTTCTTGACAGTAGGAAAAAACCCCTCCTCTTCAATCCAGCAATTAAAGAATTTAAATGGTCTAGGACCCACACTAGCCAGCTCAAAAAGAGAAACAACACAAGGAGAATGATCTGAAATTCCCATATTGAGAAATTCAGCCTTAGCATTAGTGCAAGCCATATTCCATTCAATGTTTACAAGAGCTCTATCCAATTTTTTTGCTATAGCTCCCTCTCCAACTTGCTTATTTGTCCAAGTAAAGTGGCAGCCTGAAAAAGGACAATCAAACAACTTACTGTCATCCAGACACTCTTTAAACTCAAAAACATTATGCTGCTTTGCCACTACACCTCCCATTTGATCCCTAGCTTCAAGAACCACATTAAAGTCTCCCAAAACCAACCAAGGGAGAGAATACTTATAAGATAAATCACATATTTCCTACCACAGAGCCCTCCTCTTTATTCCTTCATTATGAGCATAGGCAAACCCCAAAAGAAAACACCTCCCATCTCTTAAGGAAGCAAGAACAGTTAACATTTGTGCTGATTCTCCTACTAGACTCAAAGAAACCAGCCCAGGATCCCAAAGGACCCACACTCTACCACCATCAGAACTATTATAATTATGAAACCAATTCCAAGAATGCATAAGCTTCCTCTTAATAGTTTCTTTATTACTAGCAGCAACCTGAGTTTCAACCAAACCACAAATACCCGATTATTACTTCTAATGAATTTAGTAACCTCACTCAACTTATGGGGGGAGTTCATGCCCCTTATATTCCAACATCCAACACTAAACATTAATATCAGTGTAGGTAACCCTTTTCATCTGAGGGGCTCTCCTACCCTCCAAAATCCTTGCTTCAAAAGTTTGAACACTAGCAGCAACTGGCTTTTTGACACAAGGAATAATAGCACTACCACTACATTCCATCACATCTTCTTTTTTGGACCAAAACTCTTGAATATTTACCAAACCCCCCAACAGAATCCTCATTTATACCCAAACCAGGGGGCTCCTTGCCTGCATTTCCAAACCCAGCAGAATCTATCTGAGCCCCTCCCAAAGAGGCCCCTTTGTCCCTATCTTTATCCTTCCTTTTAAGAGAGTTTTTCCTTTTCACTTCAGTCCAACCATCTTCCTCATCAACAGGAGTAGTCTCCTCCAATCCCACCACATCACTCTTGTCAACCCCAGAAGAGCTAGCAGCTGCAGTAGAATCAGGGACAGAAGGAACAACTACAGATGGAGCAACTTTACTATCCTGAGGATTTTTGGGAACCCAAACCTGCTTAGGCTTAGGCATAGCTTTAGGACACTTAGCAATAGAATGGCCTAGCACCTTACAAACTGAACAGAAAATAGGCTTCCAAGCATACTCCATTCTAACTGAAACCTCTTCATCATTATCCATAAGAACAGGAATGATACCTGGAAGATCTCTCCCCGCCTCAACCTCCACACATATTCTAGCATAGGACATCCTAGCCTTTGAGACTGTTGGACCATCCACAAACAGAGGTCTGCCTATAAAGCTAGCAACAAGAGCTATCCCCTCTTCATACCATAAAGAAGTAGGGATATCTTTCAATATAATCCAGAGAGGCAGAGAAGTTAACTGATTAACTTCCTTTTCAATCCCAGGTTGCCATTTCCTAGTGATAAACAGCCTACTCGCAACATACACAAGTTCATGGCTCAAAATAAGCTCTCTATCCTCTTCAAGATCAGCTCTAATAATATAAATGGAATCACCATATAAAGTAAATTGAACATGACCTTTAGGTTTCCAAATTTTTAACACAGTAGTAGTAGCATAACCATAAGACACCCTACCACCCACAAAGCTGCCTACTAACCAATTTTGACAATCTTTCAAATGCTCCTGATGGGCCCTCTCAGAACTCATCACCCGAGCAACAAACTTGCCATTCAAATCAACAGGAGTAAAAGACAGAGGTTTCTTACCTGATCCAAACTTATTTGAGAATAGATTGGCCCAATTTGTTACACCTCGACTACTAGGATTGGTGGAGTTTCCCTTTGATAAATCAGGGAACTCTTCAGCAACTCCTCTAGCTGTTGCATCTGAAAAACCCTGAGTTGCACAGGATTTCCGATCATCCAAGGAAGCTCCAGATTTCACCCCAGGTAGCACTCGAGCATCACCTCTAAACCAAGCCAAATTAGACTTATCACCTACCACCGGCTCTTTTCCGTCACTTTGATGTTTCGAAGTTAAACCACCCTGCTCAGAAGATGATAAACCTTCACCATCAGAGGAGGAAGAGACCTTCACCCCCTTCACTACAAGTATAATCTCCGAAGGGAGCTTCTGGAAAAACAAAAATAATCGAAATCAGATAGCTAGCGCCGCCACTTATCCACAAAAATAGGAGAAAACCGCCGCCAAACTTGTCGGAAAAGCCAAGACAAAACAACCATAATAATTCGCACCACTCGGCTCCTTCTCTCTCCTAAAAGCAATAGGGGTCTACCTAGAAGGCTGCTTCTTCGAATTGTTTCTTTGATTAGGAAGAAATAATATGGGTTTGATTTTAATACTTGATCAGTTGGTTGCTTATTCAGATTCGACTACACATCGAGCTTGAGTATATATTTGAGATTGAAGGGGGATACTAATTCATTGATAATTACTTATAATAGATTCAGAGACGATTCTGATGCCAATCCCACATCATGATCATCTTAAATACTTTGCTCTACCGTGGTTTAAGCCAGTAAAGGTATTGATAAAGTATTAAATGACTCTGTGATGAGATTAGTTGGTATAGATACTTAAACCTGATGTGGTATCTATTTTTGTCTTTAAATTTCCTTCGTAGAAACTTAGGTATCCTCTTTAGATTTGGCTGTGCTAATGGTATAGCTATTTTGGCCTAATAGTAGGACATCATCTTGATGACAAAAACGTTTCGTTTCGGTTTGATATCTTTAAAAAAGTGTTGTATAACATGATTAATTGTTTGTTGTGGTGGGAAGGTTGTGTTCTTTTTTATGTCCTTTCACGATTTACCATTATTTCTTTTTTCTAGCAGTCATCATTTACTGATACGACATTTTGGCTAAGAGTTAATATTGTAGAATTCTTTTGAATTTATTGTTGTTCTCTTCAGTTGGTGGCGCATCCTGGCGACAAGATTTCAGTCTGCGTAGATTTCATTGGGTAGCTGTTGCATCCAATACGGGAAATCGTCACGTGAAGGGAGTCTGTATCCAGTGTATGGCAAATATTTTTTAGTTCTTTGTTACTAATGTAGTATGCACAGTAAAAAGTCTTGTGATGTTCTTCAAGAAAGTAGGTGTTTTTGCGTAGAAAATTGGGCTCGTTTCTTTTGCCCAAAGGGGTCATCTAGTTTTTACGTTTTCCCTCCAGTCTTTTTTCGTTTCTTCGCTCGAGGGCGACTGTTTAGAATGAAAAATGGATGGTGGCTTTAAATCTTCTATTTTTCAGTTGTTATAGGTATATTTGCTTTATTGTTAAGTAAGAGGAGTGAGTCAATGGACTTTTATAGGTTGTATCCATATAGGTCTTTCTTTACTTGCTTTTTTAATTTTTGACTGTAACTAAGAAGTTTTCAGTACTCTTCATGAATTCTTTAACTATTTATTGCAGCATGATGCATTTAAACATTAATTTACTCTTTGTCCTATTCATTTAAAATTTCTTTAATTGTACTTTTAACGATTTGTGCCCATTGCCACATGGATGTGTTTTCCTGCCAAAAAGAGTAACACTTTGAAACCCGAATCTTGTTAGCTTGTGCCTTAGCATTGTTGGAGCCTACTGTGTGAAGACTATCTTTCTGTTTTACCAGGGAATTAGGTGTATGGGAGAGTACACCAGTTTCCTCTTGAAGTGGGTCTTCCACACCAACTTTTAGAAGCTTCTTGTTTTCATAGGCATGATATCTATGGAAACAGTTCCCTTTCAATTACATTAAACTATTTCCAGGACACGTAGATATCTACTTTCCATTTCTAGCACTCTTTGATTCTTGGTACTCTAGGGTTAAGCTAAAAAATGACTTGGCATGTTCGGATGGTCTTTCCTATTTGATGTTCCTTGGGTGTTTCTGCATTTGTACTAAAAAAAGTGTTGAATGTACATAATTTTTTGTCTTATTTTCAGGAATGTACTTTAAGGTGGTTGTAGCTGTTCATAGTCAGTCCGTCAGTTGGAGCGGGAAAGAGGAACTCGTGGAAATACCTATTGTCAGCTATGTGTAGGTTGGCGAGTCTATTCTAGTTAGCTTCTCGCTTGTTGGAGATTTTGAAACACTATTCTGACTTCATCTTTTTTAAAAGGATCCGAGTATTTAGTTCTAATTTGCTCTTATGTTATTCATTTTTTTGCAATAGTGAGCGGGAAAAAAGGGCCCGACCCTAACAAGCAACAAAGCAAAGAGCTACAAAAGAAAACAACATAAACAAAAAATCAAGCCCAACACTTCCTTAACCTAATTCTGCCTCTTGCATCATCATGGAGGATACGGCTCAAATCAGGGGGCACCTCCTTTGGTCCAAGCACTACTTCACAACTCGGCTGGAGCTTGGCTAGGAAGTCAGCTGCTTGGTTGACTTCACGCATCACGTGCTCAATATGACACATCTGAAACTTAGCCCAAAGCCTTCTAATATTAGTCCAGATGCTCTTAGCACTCCAAGGAGGCAACTTGATAGTGTTAAGTGGCCATGGAGTCTGTTGCAATCACCAACTGCTGGCATCCAAGGAGCAGAGCTAGCTTAAGCCCTAGCTCAACACCTTGGAGTTCATGGGTGACAATAGAGTCACATCTAGCTGAACCTGCACCCATGACTTGGACCTGTCCTTTTTCATTACGAACTATAGCCCCATACCCAGTAGAGGTGCTAGTAAGAGAACCATCAGAGTTAATCATCAAAACTCCTGCTGGGGGAGGAACCTATTTGAAGCCCCTCACCTTAGGCCTGACTAGAGTGATATGGAGATTCCATCTTTCTGCAGTAGTCCAATTCTGAATGGTATCTTCAGTTCTACCAGTCCAGGCAGCAACGTTGATTTTGATTTCATCAATGATGATCTTAAGAACACCCCCAACTGAGTTAGTTTGCTGCCTATATATTCTGTGGTTCCTTTCTTGCCAAATGTGGTAGAAATATCCATTCATAACCAGACGCCCTAACTTAGCCAAAAGAGAGTCACCTTTGAAATGAGCACAACACCATTCAATAGCATCAGCAACAGAGGAGAAGTAAGTCCTACCAAACCCAAGCTTGCTGAGCAGAGCATTCCACACCTCCTGAAAGTAAGCACAACCAAAAAAGAGATGAGAAATAGATTCTCTGCCAGTCTCACATAGAACACAGCAATCAGAGACATTTAACCCCCAATGCCTGAGCTTATCCTTGGTGTTAAGGCCATTGTGGATGGCTAGCCAGCTGATGAAGCAAAGTCGAGGAATACAGTTGGGAAACCAAAGGATGCCCTTCCAGCTCACTTCCTGTCCCCTAGGCCTAATGACTTCATAAGTGTCTTTTAGAGAATAATCCCCTCTAACACTAGGCATCCAGACCTTCTTGTCATTGTTGTTCAAGTCAAAAGGAACCTCAGGAAGCTTATTAAAGACCTCAGTTAGCTCATGATGTAATTAAGGTGGTACTACCCATTGCTCATTCTGTATGAAGACAGAAACTTTAGCTTCAGGCCTAAGGAAGGAGTTATGCCTGTATCTTTCATTGTATAAATCTTGGAGAACCCCATTAGGATGCCACTGATCAGTCCAAAGCATGTCTTCACCATCTCCCAAGATGCTGAAGATAAGCTTTTGGGCTGGAGCTCTGCACCCAAGCACCTTCCTCCAGCACCATGAGCAATCCTTAAGGATGTCCATGAGCCAAAAATTCTGAGACCTAATCAAATTCTGTTGAACCCACCTGACCCACAGAGTGTCCTTGTTTTTTTTTTATAATGATAAACGGGAGATGCCCGAACCGAGAACAATGAAATATAAAATCAAAAAACAGCAAAAAAAAAAAAATCAAAATTACATCATTTCAATAGCCACACCCTTTCCTCATTCTCACTGTCCCTCTAGAGTCCGCATTAACGATATTGACTAATTCCACCGGAAGTTGACTAATATTCAAGTGAGTCACCCCCGGTCCGAGCTTCATCTTTGACAAGAAATCTGCAGCCTGATTGGCTTCTCTATAGACATGAAAAACTCGAAAACTCCGAAATTGACTTCGAAGCCTCTGAACTCTCTTCCACAAACGCCTCGCCCTCCATGGTAATTTCTGATGTGGTTTTGCAAGAAGTAACTTAATATTCATCGAGTCAAGACCAAGTTCAACTTCCTGCAATCCGGCAGTCTCGAATAATGGCTCCATACCCCGCATCCACCTCGTTCAATGCACCATCCGTATTAATCATGTATCTCCCTGCCGTCGGCCGAGTCCATTTGCATGGAGTGTAAACCGGCTTTTGGAGAGAGATAGTAAGATTCCAGCGATCAATGGTTCTCCGATTCTCCTCCGTATCTTCAAACCGTTTGGTAACGATATTCAGCTTGATCCTCACTTCATCACAAATAGTGTGTATAATCAACCCCGGTGGCATGACATTACTTCTAAATACCCTATTATTCCGCTCCTTCCAAAAATGATAAGCATAGGCATTTAGAAATAAACGACCCACTCGGGCAGCGATAGAAAGCCCACCAAAATGATTGATACACCACTGTAGCTCCCCTTCCCAATCTGCAGCACGTACTCTCTGGAATCCCATCTTAAGTAATAACGATTCCCATATAATTTTTGTGACTGAACACCCAAAGAATAGGTGGAAAACCGTTTCTTCATCTCCCCCACAGTATACACAAGTAGTGTCTATAGCCATACCCCAACTAGCCAGAAGCGATCTGGTTTTGAGGCGTTGTCGGAAAACAAGCCACGTGATGAAGCAATGTTTGGGTATACCACCCGGTGACCATACTAATGAAGTCCAGCTCAATCGAGTTCCTCTAGGTCGAATAGCTTCATACGTCTCTTTGAGAGTAAACTCTCCATTCTGGCTAGGCGTCCAGATCACCTCATCTCTTAGAGTACTATCTACCACTACCTGTCTAGCCTCAACATCAATAGTCCCTAACATAGCTGCCACATGCCTAGGGAAAGCCCAGCCTGACTGCCCGATAAACTGAGAAACCCGGGCATCTAAATGAAGGTGAGAATCATATCTATGTGTCTCCTCAAAAGCATCAAATAGAAGACCACGAGGATGCCATAAATCAGTCCAAAATTTGGTATCATGACCATCCCCCAAAGAAGTGCAAATGAGTCGGTCTGCTGGCTAGAATCCGACGCCAACACCAAGAACTTCTACTCGAAGCCGATAAAGTCCAGATGTGTTGATCTTTGATGAGATTATGTCTCACCCAATCAGCCCACAAAGTCGTCTTACCACTAACCAGATCCCATATATGGCGAAGGTTAGACGCCTTAAACATCACCTCGACATTACGAAGTTTGAGAGCCCCTTCACCAGTTGGGTAACAAAGGCTTTCCCAGCCAATAGGAGCTCTCTTACACCCCATATCAGCACCTGACCAGAGGAACTTACTAAAGATGGAGTTGATGTCGTTCATAACCCTTTTGGGAATAACAAACACCGCTGCCCAATATAGTAACATGTTGTTCAAAACCACCTTAATGAGCAGAACACGCCCCGCAAATGATAAAAAACGACTCTTCCAAGATTGGATTCGTTTCTTGATTTTATCAATTAGCGGGATGCAATGACTATAGGTAAGACGAGACGATATTAGAGGTAATCCCAGGTATCGAATTGGCAGAGAACCAGTACTGAATTCCAGGATGGTTGTGATATCACTCTGACGTGGAGCCGAAAGACCAGCAAAGAAGATGGTACTCTTGAGCACGTTGGCCTGCAACCCCGTCGCCCGATGAAAACCAGTTAGCACACCTTTTAGAGATGGAGCCGAACCCATGTCTCCTCGAAAGAAGACCATGAGGTTATCGGCAAAACAAAAATGAGTAACCTTCGGGACTAGACACTGGGGGTGAAGCAGAAACCGACCTGCTCTTTCCTCTCGATCAATGAAGACCGCGAAAACCTCCATCATTAAAACAAAAAAATATGGGGATATCGGACAGCCTTGCCGTAAACCACGTTTCCCATCAAAGTAACCATGGGCTTCACCGTTGACCAGAATAGAGAACTTGGACGTAGTAACACAAGCCCATATGCTTGGAAAATGGAACTTACCAAGGCCCAAGAGTAGTGAAGACCAACGGACTGTGTCATACGCCTTCTTAAGGTCAATCTTAACCGTACACCGAGCTGGACCAGTAGGTCGATGGTAGTTCCGGACAATCTCATGGGCCAGCATGATATTGTCTTGGATAGTACGTCCAGAGATAAAAGCTGACTGGTTTGGACTAATCATCGAATAAATAACTCCCTTCAGCCGTATAGTAAGAATCTTGGTAATGCATTTATACAACACATTACAGCAAGATATCGGTCTGAAATCTGACACTTAAGAAGCATTATCTATTTTAGGAATAAGAGTCACAAAAGTAGAATTTACCTCTTTGAGAAGTTTTCCTGAGCTGAAGAATCTCTGGATAGCTTCCACAAAATCATCCCCCACGATGTCCCAACACGCCTTAAAAAAATGGGAAGGGAACCCATCCGGCCCCGGCGATCGATCAGAACCAATAGTTTGCAAAGCAGCATATATTTCATCTCTGGTCACCCTCATAGTAAGAAGAGCCCCTTCAGCTTCCGTTAGCGGGCGTGAGAACTCCACATTAGACATACGATCTAATGCTTCATTATCCTCATCCTCTCGACCGAATAAGTCCCGATAGAAAGCCACACACATATTAGCTATTTCCACTGGATCCTCAGCCACCGAACCATCCTCTCTGGTGAGTCGAGTGATAGCGTTCCGAGACTTCCGCTCTTTAATAGAGTTGTGGAAATAAGCTGAATTGCTGTCACCGAGAGTAAGCCAGTCAACTTTAGCACGTTGTCGGAGCATTGCTGTTTCAGCCCGTACAACGTTACTATAGTTTTCATTAGCTACTCTCTCTTGCCTCCGTAAAACTGGATTTGCTGGATCTTCCTGCAATCGAACCTGCACTGAATGTAAAAAATTCCGGTTAATGGTTACCTGGTTCGTCACCCCATTGAACCGATCTTTCTTCCATTCATTTAATCGAGCCTTCAAAGCTTTGAGTTTTGTCACCATACGAAACATCGGATTTCCCCGTACTGACACCTTCCATACATCAGCAACAAGAGCACGAAACGTGGGATCCTCCGTCCAAGCATTAAAGAACCGAAACGGAGTACGCCGGTGTATGTTGGGTGCAGCAAGCGGAATAATAATGGGAGAGTGATCTGAATCCCCAGGCGGTGGAAAATCTGCTTTAGCTAGAGGAAAGCAGTTCAACCAACCACTATTAATAAGAGCCCGATCAATCTTGGAACTGACATTAGCAACTCCCATCTGCCTGTTAGACCATGTATAGAAGCAACCTGTAAACGGGCAATCAAATAGTCCCAAATCGATAACACAGTCAAACATCTCATTGGAGCCTTGAGATGGTGAGCTATTACCGCCTCTCTTCTCATTGGCGAGCATAGTGGTGTTAAAGTCACCTAGCACTAGCCACGGAGCCTCAAAACCCATCATAAGAAACTCAAGGTCCCTCCTGAGCTCCCGACATGAACAATGCTATTGCTTCCATACACCCCTGCCAAAAGGAAACTCGAACCATCTGGAAAACGAACACCACCTGCAATAACTTGTCCTCCAACGTAGGACACAGTGAAATCAACCCTGCTCGGGTCCCATCCAATCCAAATCCGTCCATTCGGAACAGCCACGTAATTATCAACAAAGGTCCAGCTAGGATTGAGACTATGCTGAATACGAGTCTTGTTCCTTTCCTGGACATGAGTTTCTAAAAGGCCACACAAACCAATACGATTCAATCTCACAAAATCTCTCACACTCTTCGTACGGAGAGAGTCATTAAGACCTCTCACATTCCAACTTGCGAGATTAATCATTAGACAATGGAGGGGGCTGTTTCGAGCTCCTCAGAGGGCTCAGTATTACTTTCTAATCTCGGATTTAGCAAAATAGGGTCATGATCAGTTTGTGACCTATCCCCTTCCCTTCCCTCATGAATATTTTGGTCCTTTTCCAAACCCTCCTCTCCATGCTCGTGTTCAAAAGAACCAGGATGGAATTCGCCAGAATTAGATAGAGCCGAAAAAGAATTACCTGGAAGGAGACTATGCTGCGTAGATTTACCACGAACCGGTTCATTTCTTTTTGCTATTTTCCGACGTTGATTATCATGCTTCTCCGAGTGGCCTGCTCCAATGACGAAAGTATTGGATTTCGAATCTACCACCGACCAACCTCCTTCTCTCTCTCGGTCTTCATCCATACTGTTCGGACCTGACTCCCAATTAACCATTGCTGGTCTATTCTTACCCCCTCCTCTTCCACCATTACTATTTGTCCAACCAGATTTGTTACCATATTGCCTCCCACTAGCATTCTGAGTTTGGTGTTGCAAGTCTTGTCTTTTCGACCCCAAACGAGTGGTGGAATTATTATCTACCAATCTGACCTCTTTAGGTCTTGATTTACCACCTTCATCAACATTTGTAACAACATCTGGTTTTGGTTGTTTCTTGCATGTCCCTTCATCATGCCCAAAAACAGAGCAGACTTCACATTTAGTTGGTTTCCATGAATACTCTACTTGAACCTGGAAAAAAATATTCAGAATCACCCTCCTCAATCCGAATAGTTATGTCGTCGGGTAAGTCAGTGTCTACTGCTACTTCCACACAAACACGAGCAAACGCCATCCGCTCTCTTGATTCCGTTCGACTATCCTGCATTAAAGGAACACCCAATACACTAGCAATGTTTGAAATACCTTCCGGGTTCCAAAAAAGAAAGGGAATATTTCGGAGATTAACCCATAATGGAATAGTTTTCATTTCTTGAAGTTCCTTCTCAACATTAAGTCGCCATGGACGTACCACAAAAGTCTCCCAGCAATAAATATAGGTTCGAATTCCAAGGCTCGCAATCTGTCTTCAGTGGAAGAGAAATGTATAACATAAGCCGAATCACCATGTACCGTAAGCTTCATTTCTCCCTTCGGACTCCATTTTTTCAATAAAACACTATACACTAACCCGTAGGCTAGTCTTTCACCAACTAAAGCTTCCAACCAGGATGTTCTCGCATAACTTCATTTCATTAGAAAAGTTTGATACTTTTAGGTTTGCCACGAAACGATTATTCACTTTGATTGGAGGTATGTATCTTAGTGTAGCTCGGTTAGCTGTTGTTTGACGTGGGAATAAGTTAGACCAGTTAGAAACTTTATGCACACCCCCTGAACTTGCCGAAGCACTGCCCTGGTTTGCAGGCCCATGGCCCATTTGCCCGTCGCACCTCGAAACCCTACCTGTTGTCGGAACCCTAATCTCTTCGGCCTGAGTTCTCTGTAATTCCGGTGGTTTCTGTTCTTCTTCACCTACTATAGTCATGCCAATACTTGAATTTGGATTGCGAAGAAGACCCGAAAAAATGTTGTTTCTAATAGAATCGGCTAATAACTTTGAACCCTGATTGGTTCCTTTCTCACGAGCAGTGCTAGTAGCACCAAAACGAGCAGAACCATTGTTTTGTTCTTCAAGGACTCGAGAGACAGACCCTTGCTTTAGACCAATCGATTTTCCTGTTGCATTGAATCTTAACCCAACTAAACCAGGAGTATCATTTCGTGTGATCGGTTGTTGGTGTTGCAACGCAGCAGAGGTTTCTTCCATCACGACTTCTTCATTAACCCCAACAGAGTTACCCTCTATCATCTCATCTTCATCATCTTCACTTGGTAATCGGTAAGCAGCCAACAAGAATCGCCCTTCCCCTATCTCCCTTCCATCACGCAGATTAGGTTCACTCATAGCCGGAGATTAAACAAGCTTTACCGGTCAGAAAAAACCCTAGAAAAAACCCTAGAACACACCACTTTCTCTCTCCTCACGTCACTTTCTCTCTCCTCTCTTAACAACAAGAGTTTTCTATTTCGTGATTACAGAGTGTCCTTGTTGGTAGCAAGCTCCCACACATGTCTCATAATAAAGGCTTGGTTTAGAGTCTCAAGACATCTAACACCCAAACCCCCTTCAGATTTTGGTAAACAAACCAGATTCCAATTAACTTTGGCTTTGTGGTGTTGCAACTCAATTCCTGACCATAAGAATCTGTTCATAATGCTATTTATATCTCTATACACCTACTTAGGAAGCACAAAAACAGATATCCAAAAGATAAACTTGCTATTCAAGACCACATTCACTAGGAGCAACCTGCCAGCATATGATAAGTATCTTGCCTTCCAAGATTGCACTCTCTTTTGGATCCTTTGAATTAAAGGAAGACAATCCTTATAGGACAACCTGGAAGATAGCAAAGGCAATCCAAGGTACCTGATAGGAAGAGCCCCCTCAGAGAACCCTATAATCTGTTTAATGCCCCCTTTGGCTACATCATCAAGACCAGCAAAAAAGATGGAACTTTTCTCACAGTTAGCATTCAGACCAGAACCCAAGGAGAAAGCATTAAGCACTGTTCTCAGAGCTAAAGCAGATTCATTATCTCCTCTCACGAACACCATGAGATCATCTGCAAAACACAGGTGAGTAACAACAGGTTGGGAGCATTTAGGGTGCAAATGAAAGGTACCTGCTTGCTCCTCTTTATGAATAAGGCAAGCAAACATCTCCATGACCATCACAAAAAGGTAGGGAGAGAGGGGACATCCCTGCCTAAGCCCTCTCTTACCCTTAAGTAACCATTGATTCCCCCATTGACCACCACAGAAAACTTGGGAGTGGTTACACAAGCTTCAATCCACTTGATGAATAAGGAAGGAAGATGAAACTTGTTTAAGATTTTAAGCAAAGAAGACCACCTAACAGTATCATAAGCTTTCCTTAAATCAATCTTGACAGTGCATCTAGCTGGACCCCCTTGTCTACCATAAGTTCTGACCACCTCATGAGCCAACATTATATTATCTTGGATGGACCTGCCAGAAATAAAAGCTTATTGGGTCTCACCCACCAATCCCTTACCAACCTTCTTAAGCCTAAGAGTCAAGATTTTGGTGATGGTTTTGTAAATCACATTGCAGCAGGCAATGGGTCTAAAGTCACCCATGAAGTTAACATTATCAACCTTAGGAACCAAAGTGAGAAGGGTAGCATTGACCTCACGAAGGAGCTTACCTGATTTGAAGAAGCTGGATACTGCTCTACAAAAGTCATCACCAACTATAGACCACCACTTTTTGAAGAAGTGTGAGGAAAACCCATCAGGGCCTGGGGCCTTATCAGACCCAATTGTAGAGAGGGCACAAACTATTTCATCCCTGGTAACAGGGGCCACAAGAGAAATAACTTCAGTGTTGGGAACCACACCCTCAAATTCAAAGGAGTTAAGAACCTCATCCTCACTCTCATTGACCTCAGCAGTTCCAAAGAAAGAAGTATAGAAAGCCACACATTTATCAACTATGTCCTGCTGGTCTCCAAGTATAACTCCAGCATCATTGGTAAGTTTGTGAATGCTATTCCTGGCCCTTCTTTCTTTTATGGTGCTATGAAAAAATTTAGTGTTGCTATCATCATCATTGAGCCATTGAATTCTTGATTTCTGTCTAAGCATATAAGCTTCAGACTTAGCAAGGTGGGAGTAAGTGCTAGTAGCTTCCCTTTCCTGCCTTCTGAGATCCACATCATAAGGATGTCTTTCAAGATTGGATTGAGCAACATCCAAGGCCATCCTAGCCAGCACCACCTGCTCAGAAAAGTTTTGGTAATTAGCAACTCTCCATTGGATAAGTCTAGCCTTTACCCTTTTAAGTTTAGTAACCAGTTGTAACATGGGGGAACCCCTAACATCATCTGCCCATTCAAATTCAATTAGGTCCAAGAACCCAGGCTCTTCAGTCATTAAAGAATTTGAAGGGCTTCTTGCCAATGAAAGGCAGGTCAAAGAGAGAGAACATAGCAGGGGAGTGGTCAGATACTCCAGGATGCAGGAATTGAACACAACAAGCAGGAAAGACCTCCAACCAGTGCACATTAATCAAAACTCTGTCAAGCTTACAAAAGATGGAAGAGGCACCATCCTAATTATTATTCCAGGTGAAGAAACAACCAGTGAAAGTACAATCAAATAGACCAGTGTCCTGAGCACAATCAGAAAAATCTTGGAAATGGTGTGGCTTAACTTTGTCACCCCCCACCTTCTCATCTGGTTTCATAACAGAATTGAAGTCCCCCATGAAAGCCCATGGACTCTCAAAACTCCTTATCAAGCACCTCATGTCCATCCACAAATCTTTCCTTTGTTGTCTATCATTAAGACCATAAGCAACACCCAACATAAAGGTCCTGTCATCCATGATAGTAGCCTGCACAACAATAAGTTGGTTAGAAGTATAGATATGCCTAAGAGTCAAATGGTTAGGATCCCAGGCTATCCATATTCTTCCCCCACCACATACACTATAGTTATCAATAAAGTCCCAATAAGGGTTGATAGGTCTCTGAATAGAAAACTTATTATTAAAAGAAACTCTAGTTTCAACAAGGCCAAGCAAACTTAGCTTATTTATTCTGATGAGGTCTTTAACCTCTCTAGTTTTTAAGGGACTATTTAAGCCCCTTAAGTTCCAACAGCCCATATGCACCATTTAACCATTGGAGGGGTATTGCAGTTTCCTTCCCTTCCCTTCCAAGATCCCCTTTGCCTTCTCCCCTTCTTTGTTAGAGAAAAGAGCAATGACATTAGCAATTCCCTCCTTAGCCCCTGGCTCAGAAACCACAGGGAGAGACCTCATAGTCATGGCAGCAGGATCCATTATTTCATCCCCATCCCCATGTATTCCTTGCTCTTCAATACCTTCCATAGTAATGCCTTCCTCAGATAAGCATACTCTTTTGGAAGCTTGCCCCTCTGAAGTATCACTGACTAATACTGCACCCTTGTGGCCAGGGTGATTAGCATTATTCTTGTTTTTCCTTTTGATAACTGGGATCCAATCATCATTGGAAGAACCCATCATAGGCTTTGAGCTACTGCCAACAGTGGCTGGAGGAGGAGTATCCAAAAACGGTGTTCTCAGCACAGAGAACCTAGACCCCGAGCCATATTGATCACCAGCACCTTTGGTTACCCTCTGAGCAAATCCCCCAGAAGTATTAAACTTCACCTTAACATTAGGTTGCACAGTCTCTTTGGCATTTTGTCGAATGCCTTGGGGCCCTGGTGGTCCAGTAGCAACCACAGGTGGTGCCATCTTAGCCTTAGTGCTCCCCTCAGCAGAGGGCATCTGAGAACCACCACCTTTGGCCTGATAGGGACATCTACCAAATGAATGTCCAAATTCCCCACAAGCAACACACAACAAAGGCCTCCAAGCATACTCAACTGCAATGCTAATAACTTTAGCATCATCAAGCACAACAGTAACTTCATCAGGGAATGTACACTCCTTCCCAATTTCAATGCAAACTCGTGCAAAAGCCATTCTAGACCTATTCTTAGTGGGTTGATCAAGCATTAATGGCTTACCAAGCACTCACGCAATACGAGCTAAGCCCTTGGGATTCCATAGCAGCAGGGGAACCTTCCTAAAACTCACCCAAACAGGAACAAAGGCTAAGTTCTGAATATCCTCTTCAATGAAAGGAGTCCAAGGCCTAGTAAAAAACAAGTACGAAGGATAAACAAAGGTTCATGCTCCAGAGCCTTCTGTCTATCCTCCTCTAAACTGAATCGCATAATAGGCAGCATCACCATGGACAATGAGTTTAAGCTCACCTTTCGGCTGCCAAGCCTTTAAAAGAGCCTTATACACTGGAAGATAGGGGAGTCTTCTTCCAACAAACGAGCCAACTAACCAAGTCTCACACTCTCTTTGTTCATCAACAAACTTAGAGAGACTGAAGGAAGCCACCAATTTACCATTCCTGGAAATAGGGGTAGTGTAATCTAAAGGAGAACGAGAGGCAACCTTCTTCTTAAGAAAGAGGAAAGCCCAATCAGTTTGCAGAGGAGAATTACCTTGTGGAAGAGATCCATCTGATTCCATCTTACCAGAGTACTCCTGTTTTGAAGAAGATCCACCTTCAGAAGGAGGTGGTGCTTCCTCACCAAAAGCAGGAGGATGAACTTTCGCCTCCCTTGCCACCAGCATCCCATCACAAAGGGAGCAACACTGATTACAAGGGAAACAATCAGACAGAGAAAGAAAAATCGACCAGTAACCACCGCCGCCACCCCAAAATGAGAGGAGCGCCGCCGTCAAACCCTAAAAACAAGGAAGAACCCTGTCGGAAAAAAGCAACCACAGAAAACCCTCCACCCGGCTTTTTCTCTCTCCTAATTTAGGTACTATTTTGGTTCCTCTTATGTTATTTTTGGGTATATGGTTTCTATATTCAAAGGATCCTGTATTCAGCCTTAAGCAAATAGTCTCCTGCTACTACTTTCAGGGCACACAACTTGGAGGAACATGAATCAATTGGTAAATAAATTTTTTTTTTGAATATTTGAATTAATATTAAACGAAGAAAAGAACTATACAAGGGATTTGGAAGGGGGTTTGCTGTCACTTGATATTTCAAACTTTTCCTTGTTAAAGGGGGAGTCATAGAAGCATGAAATGTTCATTTTTTTCACAGGAGTGTGAGAACTGAACTTTGCACCAGAGAAACATTAAATTTTTTTGTGAAATGGTCGGGGTTTTTTTGATTATGATAAGCGGGAGGAGCCCGAAACGAATACAATGAAAGAAAAATCAAAAAAGAAAAAAACAGCAAAGAAGTCAAATTACATCATCTCATTAGCCCCACCCTTTCCTCATTCTCACTGTTCCTCTAGAGTCCGCATTGACGATATTGACTAATTCCACCGGAAGTTGACTAATATTCAAGTGAGTCACCCCCGGTCCGAGCTTCATCTTCGACAGGAAATCTGCAGCCTGATTGGCTTCTCTATAGACATGAAAAACCTGAAAACTCCGAAATTGACTTCGAAGCCTCTGAACCCTCTTCCACAAACGCCTCGCCCTCCATGGTAATTTCTGATGTGGTTTTGCAAGAAGTAACTTGATATTCATCGAGTCAAGACCAAGTTCAACTTCCTGCAATCCGGCACTAAGTGCTAACTCCAATCCCAACTCAACACCCTGTAGCTCGTGTATGAAAATAGTCTGTCCATCAATCTGGCCTGTGGCTGCTCTCACAACAGTCCCCTCCGAGTCTCGAATAATGGCTCCATATCCAGCATCCACCTCGTTCAGTGCACCATCCGTATTAATCATATATCTCCCAGCCATCGGCCGAGTCCATTTGCATAAGGTGTAAACCGGCTTTTGGAGAGAGATAGTAAGATTCCAACGCTCGATGGTTCTCCGATTCTCCTCCGTATCTTCAAACCGTTTGGTAACAGTATTCAGCTTGATCCTCACTTCATCACAAATAGTGTGTATAATCAGCTCCGGTGATATGACATTACTTCTAAATACCCTATTATTCCGCTCCTTCCAAATATGATAAACATAGGCATTTAGAAGCAGACGGCCCACTCGGGCAGCAATAGAAAGCCCACCAAAGTGATTAATGCACCACTGTAGCTCCCCTTCCAAATCTGCAGCACATACTCTCTGATATCCCATCTTGAGTAATAACGATTCCCATATAATCTTTGTAACCGAACAGCCAAAGAATAAGTGGAAAACCGTTTCTTCATCTCCCCCATAGAATACACAAGTAGTGTCTAAAGGCATACCCCAACTAGCCAGAAGCGATCTGGTTTTGAGGCGTTGTCGGAAAGCAAGCCACGTGATGAAGCAATGTTTGGGTATACCACCCGGTGACCATACTAATGAAATCCAGCTCAATCGAGTTCCCCTAGGTCGAATAGCTTCATACGTCTCTTTGAGAGTAAACTCTCCATTCTGGCTAGGCGTCCAGATCACCTCATCTCTAAGAGTGCTGTCTACCACCACCTCTCTAGCCTCGACCTCAATAGTCCCTAACATAGCTGCCACATGCGTAGGAAAAACCCAGCCGGAATGCCCGATAAACTGAGAAACCCGGGCATCTAAATGAAGGTAAGAGTCGTATCTATGTGTCTCCTCAAAGGCATGAAATAGAAGACCACGAGGATGCCATGAATCAGTCCAGAATTTGGTATCATGACCATCCCCCAAAGAAGTGCAAATGAGTCGAAGGGCCATCGGTCTGCTGGCTAGAATCCGACGCCAACACCAAGAACTTCTACTCGAGGCCGATAAAGTCCAGAAGTGTTGATCTTTGATGAGATTATTTCTCACCCAATCAGCCCACAAAGTCGTCTTACCACTAACCAGATCCCATATATGGCGAAGGTTAGACGCCTCAAACAACATCTCGATATTACGAAAACCGAGGCCCCCTTCATCAGTTGGGTAACAAAGGCTTTCCCAGCCAATAGGAGCTCTCTTACACCCCATATCAGCACCTGACCAAAGGAACTTACTAAAGATGGAGTTGATGTCGTTCATGACCCTTTTGGGAATAACAAACACCGCTGCCCAATATAGTAACATACTATTCAAAACCACCTTTATGAGAAGAACACGCCCCGCAAACGATAAAAAGCGACTCTTCGAAGATTGGATTCGTCCCTTGATTTTATCGATCAGCGGAATACAATGACTATAAGTAAGACGAGATGATATGAGAGGTAATCCCAGGTATCGAATAGGCAGAGAACGAGTACCGAATTCCAGGATGGTGGTGATATAACTCTGACCTTGAGCCGAAAGACCAGCAAAGAAGATAATACTCTTAAGCAAGTTGGCCTGCAACCCCGTCGCCCGATGAAAGCCAGTTAGCACACCTTTTAGAGATTGAGCCGAACCCATGTCTCCTCGAAAGAAGACCATGAGGTCGTCTGCAAAACAAAGGTGAGTAACCTTCGGGACTAGACACTGAGGGTGTAGCAGAAACCGACCTGCCCTTTCCTCTCGATCAATAAGAACCGCGAATACCTCCATCATTAAAACAAACAGATATGGAGATATCAGACAGCCTTGCCGTAAACCCCGTTTCCCATTAAAATAACCGTGGGCTTCACCATTGACCAAAATAGAGAACTTAGACGTAGTGTGACGTGGAAATTGCTTGGTGAGGTGGACAAAGAGAAAGAAAATACATGTAATTTACGAAATTGCCATAAGGGTAGAATGGAGAAGCTTACAAAAATATGTTGGGGCCAAACAGGAAATTGGGGCCAAAACGAACTGTCGGACACAATTGGGGGCCAAAACGGCCAGTTGGTCACAAATCGGGGGCCAAAACGGAATTAACCCTTATGTTAATAGACATAATGAATCTACTTAATACCTTCCGAAAAGGGTGATCAATTTGAGGGCTAGGCTCTCTTATTTTGCGGAAAGGGTGTTACCTGATTGAACTTTCCTTACTCAGTTTCTTTTCTTTCTTCATATATTCTTGAATTGATGTATATATGTTTGTCATTCTCTTTATTAGGCATCTCTTCTAAATTTGGCATGTTTTTTTTGATAATGATAAGCGGGAGATGCCCGAACCGAGAACAATGAAATATAAAATCAAAAAACAGCAAAAAAAAAAATCAAAATTACATCATTTCATTAGCCCCACCCTTTCCTCATTCTCACTGTCCCTCTAGAGTCCGCATTAACGATATTGACTAATTCCACCGGAAGTTGACTAATATTCAAGTGAGTCACCCCTGGTCCGAGCTTCATCTTTGACAAGAAATCTGCAGCCTGATTGGCGTCTCTATAGACATGAAAAACTCGAAAACTCCGAAATTGACTTCGAAGCCTCTGAACTCTCTTCCACAAACGCCTCGCCCTCCATGGTAATTTCTGATGTGGTTTTGCAAGAAGTAACTTGATATTCATCGAGTCAAGACCAAGTTCAACTTCCTGCAATCCGGCACTAAGTGCTAACTCCAAACCCAACTCAACGCCCTGTAGCTCATGTATGAAAATAGTCTGTCCGTCAACCTGACCTGTGGCTGCTCTCACAATAGTCCCCTCCGAGTCTCGAATAATGGCTCCATACCCCGCATCCACCTCGTTCAATGCACCATCCGTATTAATCATGTATCTCCCTGCCGTCGGTCGAGTCCATTTGCATGGAGTGTAAACCGGCTTTTGGAGAGAGATAATAAGATTCCAGCGATCAATGGTTCTCCGATTCTCCTCCGTATCTTCAAACCGTTTGGTAACGGTATTCAGCTTGATCCTCACTTCATCACAAATAGTGTGTATAATCAACCCCGGTGGCATGACATTACTTCTAAATACCTTATTATTCTGCTCCTTCCAAATATGATAAACATAGGCATTTAGAAGCAAACAACCCACTCGGGCAGCGATAGAAAGCCCACCAAAATGATTGATAAACCACTGTAGCTCCCCTTCCCAATCTGCAACACATACTCTCTGGAATCCCATCTTAAGTAATAACGATTCCCATATAATCTTTGTGACTGAACACCCAAAGAATAGGTGGAAAACCGTTTCTTCATCTCCCCCACAGTATACACAAGTAGTGTCTATAGCCATACCCCAACTAGCCAGGAGCGATTTGGTTTTGAGGCGTTGTCGGAAAGCAAGCCACGTGATGAAGCAATGTTTGGGTATACCACCCGGTGACCATACTAATGAAGTCCAGCTAAATCGAGTTCCTCTAGGTCGAATAGCTTCATACGTCTCTTTGAGAGTAAACTCTCCATTCTGGCTAGGCGTCCAGATCACCTCATCTCTTAGAGTACTATCTACCACCACCTCTCTAGCCTCGACCTCAATAGTCCCTAACATAGCTGCCACATGCCTAGGGAAAGCCCAGCCTGACTGCCCGATAAACTGAGAAACCCGGGCATCTAAATGAAGGTGAGAATCATATCTATGTGTCTCCTCAAAAGCATCAAATAGAAGACCACGAGGATGCCATAAGTCAGTCAAAAAATTGGTATCATGACCATCCCCCAAAGAAGTGCAAATGGGTCGATGAGATGTCGGTCTGCTGGCTAGAATCCGACGCCAACACCAAGAACTTGTACTCGAAGCCGATAAAGTTCAGAAGTGTTGATCTTTGATGAGATTATGTCTCACCCAATCAGCCCACAAAGTCGTCTTACCACTAACCAGATCCCATATATGGCGAAGGTTAGACGCCTCAAACAACACCTCGACATTACGAAGTCCGAGACCCCCTTCACCAGTTGGGTAACAAAGGCTTTCCCAGCCAATAGGAGCTCTCTTACACCCCATATCAGCACCTGACCAGAGGAACTTACTAAAGATGGAGTTGATGTCGTTCATAACCCTTTTGGGAATAACAAACACCGCTGCCCAATATAGTAACATGTTGTTCAAAACCACCTTAATGAGAAGAACACGCCCCGCAAATGATAAAAAACGACTCTTCCAAGATTGAATTCGTCTCTTGATTTTATCAATTAGCAGGATGCAATGACTATAGGTAAGACGAGACGATATAAGAGGTAATCCCAGGTATCGAATTGGCAGAGAACCAGTACTGAATTCCAGGATGGTGGTGATATCACTCGGACGTGGAGCCGAAAGACCAGCAAAGAAGATGGTACTCTTGAGCACGTTGGCCTGCAACCCCGTCGCCCGATGAAAACCAGTTAGCACACCTTTTAGAAATCGAGCCGAACCCATGTCTCCTCGAAAGAAGACCATGAGGTCATCGGCAAAACAAAGATGAGTAACCTTCGGGACTAGACACTAGGGGTGAAGCAGAAACCGACCTGCTCTTTCCTCTCGATCAATGAGGACCGCGAAAACCTCCATCATTAAAACAAACAAATATGGGGATATTGGACAGCCTTGCCGTAAACCCCGTTTCCCATCAAAGTAACCATGGGCTTCACCGTTGACCAGAATAGAGAACTTGGACGTAGTAACACAAGCCCGTATCCATTCTATAAATATGCTTGGAAAATGGAACTTACCAAAGACCAAGAGTAGTGAAGACCAACGGGCTGTGTCATACGCCTTCTTAAGGTCAATCTTAACCGTACACCGAGCTGGACCAGTAGGTCGATGGTAGTTCTGGACAATCTCATGGGCCAGCATGATATTGTCTTGGATAGTACATCCAGAGATAAAAGCTGACTGGTTTGGACTAATCATCGAATAAATAATTCCCTTCAGCCATATAGTAAGAATCTTGGTAATGCATTTATACAACACATTACAGCAAGATATCGGTCTGAAATCTGACACTGAAGAAGCATTATCTATTTTAGGAATAAGAGTCACGAAAGTAGAATTTACCTCTTTGAGAAGTTTTCCTGAGCTGAAGAATCTCTGGATAGCTTCCACAAAATCATCCCCCACGATGTCCCAACACGCCTTAAAAAAATATGAAGAGAACCCATCCGGCCCCGGCGATCGATCAGAACCAATAGTTTGCAAAACAGCATATATTTCATCTCTGGTCACCCTCATAGTAAGAAGAGCCCCTTCAGCTTCCGTTAGCGGGCGTGAGAACTCCACATTAGACATACGATCTAATGCTTCATTATCCTCATCCTCTCGACCGAATAAGTCCCGATAGAAATCCACACACATATTAGCTATTTCCACTGGATACTCAGCCACCGAACCATCCTCTCTGGTGAGTCGAGTGATAGCGTTCCGAGACTTCCGGCGATGAACAATGCTATTGCTTCCATACACCCCTGCCAAAAGGAAACTCGAACCATCTGGAAAACGAACACCACCTGCAATAACTTGTCCTCCAACGTGGACACAGTGAAATCAACCCTGCTCGGGTCCTATCCAATCCAAATCCGTCAATTCGGAACAACCACGTAATTATCAATAAAGGTCCAGCTAGGATTGAGACTACACTGAATACGAGTCTTGTTCCTTTCCTGGACATGAGTTTCTAAAAGGCCACACAAACCAATACGATTCAATCTCACAAAATCTCTCACACTCTTCGTACGGAGAGAGTCATTAAGACCTCTCACATTCCAACTTGCGAGATTAATCATTAGACAATGGAGGGGGCTGTTTCGAGCTCCTCAGAGGGCTCAGTATTACTTTCTAATCTCGGATTTAGCAAAACAGGGTCATGATCAGTTCGTGACCTGTCCCCTTCCCTTCCCTCATGAATATTTTGGTCCTTTTCCAAACCCTCCTCTCCAGGCTCGTGTTCAAAGAACCAGGATGGAATTCGCCAGAATTAGATAGAGCCGAAAAAGAATTACCTGGAAGGAGACTATGCTGCGTAGATTTACCACGAACCGGTTCATTTCTTTTTGCTATTTTCCGACGTTGATTATCATGCTTCTCCGAGTGGCCTGCTCCAATGACGAAAGTATTGGATTTTGAAACTACCACCGATCAACCTCCTCTCTCTCGGTCTTCATCCATACTGTTCGGACCTGACTCCCGATTAACCATTGCTGATCTCTTCTTACCCCCTCCTCTTCCACCATTACTATTTGTCCAACCAGATTTCTTACCATATTGCCTCCCACTAGCATTCTGAGTTTGGTGTTGCAAGTCTTGTCTTTTCGGCCCCAAACGAGTGGTAGAATTATTATCTACCAATCTGACCTCTTTAGGTCTTGATTTACCACCTTCATCAACATTTGTAACAACATCTGGTTTTGGTTGTTTCTTGCATGTCCCTTCATCATCCCCAAAAACAGAGCAGACTTCACATTTAGTTGGTTTCCATGAATACTCTACTTGAACCTGGACAAAATATTCAGAATCACCCTCCTCAATCCGAATAGTTATGTCGTCGGGTAAGTCAGTGTCTACTGCCACTTCCGCACAAACACGAGCAAACGCCATCCGCTCTCTTGATTCCGTTCGACTATCCTGCATTAAAGGAACACCCAATACACTAGCAATGTTTGAAATACCTTCCGGGTTCCAAAAAAGAAAGGGAATATTTCGGAGATTAACCCATAATGGAATAGTTTTCATTTCTTGAAGTTCCTTCTCAACATTAAGTCGTCATGGACGTACCACAAAAAGTCTCCCAGCAATAAATATAGGTTCGAATTCCAAGGCTCGCAATCTGTCTTCAGTGGAAGAGAAATGTATAACATAAGCCGAATCACCATGTACCGTAAGCTTCATTTCTCCCTTCGGACTCCATTTTTTCAATAAAACACTATACACTAACCCGTAGGCTAGTCTTTCACCAACAAAGCTTCCAACCAGGATGTTCTCGCATAACTTCATTTCATTAGCAAAGTTTGATACTTTTAGGTTTGCCACGAAACGATTATTCACTTTGATTGGAGGTATGTATCTTAGTGTAGCTCGGTTAGCTGTTGTTTGACGTGGGAATAAGTTAGACCAGTTAGAAACTTTATGCGCACCCCCTGAACTTGCCGAAGCACGGCCCTGGTTTGCAGGCCCATGGCCCATTTGCCCGTCGCACCTCGAAACCCTACCTGTTGTCGGAACCCTAATCTCTTCGGCCTGAGTTCTCTGTAATTCTAGTGGTTGTTGTTCTTCTTCACCTACTATAGTCATGCCAATACTTGAATTTGGATTGCGAAGAAGACCCGAAAAAATGTTGTTTCTAATAGAATCGGCTAATAACTTTGAACCCTGATTGGTTCCTTTCTCACGAGCAGTGCTAGCAGCACCAAAACGAGCAGAACCATTGTTTTGTTCTTCAAGGACTCGAGAGACAGACCCTTGTTTAGACCAATCGATTTTCCTGTTGCATTGAATCTTAACCCAACTGAACCAGGAGTATCATTTCGTGTGATCGGTTGTTGGTGTTGCAACGCAGCAGAGGTTTCTTCCATCACGACTTCTTCATTAACCCCAACAGAGTTACCCTCTATCATCTCATCTTCATCATCTTCACTTGGTAATCGGTTAGCATCCAACAAGAATCGACCTTCCCCTATCTCCCTTCCATCACGCAGATTAGGTTCACTCATAGCCGGAGATTAAACAAGCTTTCCGGTCAGAAAAACCTTAGAAAAAACCCTAGAACACACCACTTTCTCTCTCCTCACGTCCCTTCCAGCGTGCTACATTATAAGAATCTTGCTCTATCTTTTAATTACCTAACATGTGATGAACTCCTTTTTGTTTTGGTTTCCAAGTTGACTGGTGTTATAGGGAGACGTTAATTTGTTTTCTTAGAAGAAATTTTGCTGTCTGAGGTCCAAGCCGATTTGATTCTAATGTTTTGTTAAGGAGGTTGGTTATATAGAAAGGGGGATCTCTCGCTCTCTCTCTCTCTTTGTGTTTGCAATTTTCTTCTTTCGTAGGGATGTGAGTTGTATTATTTTAGGGAGAGATTCCTTTGTTTTCCAATCCTCTGTTGTCCTGTAGATGTCTTCTTCCTTGTTATTGCTTTATGAAGGTATTAGTTTTGTAAATATAGAAACAATGACTCTACTTAATAATTTATCAAGAGCCTAGAATACTCAAAAGTACTCCAGCAGTCTCGTGTCCCAAAGGTGATCTAATTATATGTGAAAAGGGTGTTATCTTATTGAACGTTCTTCTTTCAGTTTCTTTTCTTTCTTCATATCTTCTCGAATTGATGTACATACTTGTTTTTGTTCTTTTTTCTCAGGCATCTTTGTGATGGGACGGCTAGTCTTATTCTGC
The DNA here is from genome assembly GCA_002897215.1 of Eschscholzia californica subsp. californica. Taxonomy (NCBI): domain Eukaryota; kingdom Viridiplantae; phylum Streptophyta; class Magnoliopsida; order Ranunculales; family Papaveraceae; genus Eschscholzia; species Eschscholzia californica. The sequence goes on from BEHA01000589.1 coordinate 150,040, forward strand.
CATGTTGATGTTAGAGAGGCGATGGGGTAAAAATCTAGTCTAGATCGTTCAATTCTAGGGGTTTTTCAGTAGGTATAAGTACTGATTTGATTCTATTGATTTGCTAGGATGATTGGTGCCAACTTTGCCAAGTTAGTTGTGTGAAGTGGCTTTCTGAACTAGCTTTTTTGAACGATCTGCACTACTCATATTAATAGATTTCCATTTCTGAATAGTATTTTTCTTGTGGTTTCAAATAGAAGGAAATATAGTTTGAAAGTGCAATCTCCAAAACACGAATTCAGGCCATGTTCTTGTGGTTTATGCTGTTACACGCCTAAATAATCAGTTTAACCAACATGAGTCGTATATCGTATCTTTACAAGATAGCATCGCATCCAAAGAGCTTTGTTTTAACCGGATTGTCGCCAAATTCTGCTATGTTATTATGTCAGTATAATAATCGTGGTTTGTTTCCTTCGCTTGTTATTGGGATCTGGCATATGCTCAACATATTTGGGTTTTCAACTACAGGAACTCAGGTATTTTTGAAACAATATATGTTGTCCTTTCATATTTCCAATTGTAAATGTTGTTTGAGGCTTTAAGCATCTTTGAAATCTTAAATTTGATCTTTTCTATTCTTTTTCATTGTTAGTTGTTAAAATGCATTTTATGTATGGATGCAATCCTACTTTTCATGTATTATTGGGGTTTTGAAGCATGAAAAAGTGGAAAATGTGATGACGTTGTCAAGTCATACCCAGGACAGCATTTTATCCGCGGTAGAGTTGTTGCGTTAAGAGTAAAAAGCTTCTTCCACCCTTTTTAATTATTTCAAGTATTTTACTTGTGTTTAAAGAGAATACTCGTTAACTTAATAATTATTTGGTATATGATACTCTTTTCGACAGTATTTTGAGATCTCTTCATACTGCAAGTGGAAGTTCTATAAGTACGAAGCAACCTTCTCAAGATAGTAAGGATTTGCTGGTGTGGCTTTGGCAAGTTAAGGGCATACCACACAATTTCAAAAAAGGTAAAGGACGGATAACCTTTATATGTCACAATTGTGTTGTTATATTTGCTTTTGAATTACCTAGCAGCTATATTTCTTCATGTTAGAATTGATATAAGGTTAAACTTTAGAAGGTAAAATCGAAGAAAAGGAAACCTTTTTTTGTGTTCAGGGTGTTGATGAAATAGGACTAGCAAGAAGAGTTGTTCTACTAGTCCAAAAGTGGTATAGATGCGTTATTCTTGTAGGCGGGTAAATCTAATATTATTTGTATGTTTTGGGAATCTTATGTTTCATCTATAAATCTCCATAACTATCCAAATTTTGGTCATTACAGTGAGTAATTTCATAAGTTTGAGGCCACCTTACAGTGAAGGAATAGGTGATCTATGCTTTCTTTTTTGCATTTGCATAACAAACATCTATTTGGAATTACGAAGCCTCTGTTCTTCAGATTATCAACTGTTGGTTACTACGTGCCATTGCTCACAAAAGAAATCCTACTCTTGGAGGAATTGTTGTTCTCCAAGTAGTTTTTGATAAGTTAGGGTCCATGATTTGAATAGCTTGATCTAGTCTAGAGGTAATGGCTTATGCTTACTCTATGTCAAAAGGGCTTGGTTAGGTTTGTTTTTCTGACATGTTTCAGCTAGCAAGGGATCGATCTGAAGCTGCAGAACTTGCACACTTATTCGTAACGAAGTTATAAGCATTTGTCTGGAAGAAGGCCTCGTAAGTAATATTGTCAAAAAAGTTGAAGGAAGCATTTTGAAGAGGTATGAACAAAACACTTCTTCCACCTGTTGACTGTTGTTGCAATAGAAGATGCCCATAAATTGAGGCAGGCCTTAAGTTTGAGCACATTTAGAACTAATTAAACCATGTTAATCTTATAATAAGTGTTTTTTGTTTTGTTTTTTTGTTTTTTCATTGATTTTGACAGGTAATCTGTAGATAAAACACAGTATGTTTGCCCTTAAGGATGTTGGGATAAATGCAGATCCAATAGCAGCCGAAACAACTATTATAGGCATCGTATTTGGGGGTTAATTTAAGGTTATAAAGTGTATATTGAAAATTCTATTTTCTTAAGGTCTGCTGAATTGTCAATATCTCTTATAGTAGAAGAAACAACTCTTATAGGCCTTGTATTTGGGGATTATCTTCGATTTAAGGTTATCAGGTGTATATTCAAAGTTCTATTTTCATGCAAAAGTGTAGTAACTTTTTTAACTGAATGCAGCAGATAGAGTACATTTAGTCCTAAGGGAAGGCTGAGCAAAATGAGAGGATGATAGATCTCGTTGTTGAGAGATCGGGACATTGCAACTCTAGAAAGATGACCTTGGACAATTACAACTACCAAAATGGATGGACTGAAGAAGTATCATTGCGGCAGGTTGGTTAGCTCGCTATTTTTACACAATTTTAGTTGTGATGTTATTCAAATTTGGGCCTTTCCTCCTTTCTTATGGCATTTACACATGATTCCCAAAAATAACACAAAAGAAAGAATAACAAGTGTTATCAACTCAAGAAGATTGGGTTGTCCTCTTCGTTTTGTTTTGAGTTGAATTATGTCAGTTATCTTAATGTTGAATTTGGTTAGGTTTATCATATTTTCAAACCCATCTATATAATAGATATTTTTTTTTTGCATAAATCAGCAGGCTGAAGGGAAACCTGAACCCAAACAAAACCAAGAGAGCTACAAGGCAATCAGCCAATCCCAGAAGGAGGAAGCCCTCCAATCCTCAAACCCAAAAAAATAACCGTCCAAAACAAATAATGCAAAAAATACAACTTAAGAACCCAACAAAAACAATTCATTTCTTCCTTAATCTAATAACCCCTTGCTTGTCTTCTTCAATGAGTTGCTGCAGCTTCTCATCCAAATCCCCCGGCATTAGGATCTCCTCATTAGTACCTGGCCCGTGCTTAGACAACCAGTCAGCTACCTGATTAGTCTCTCTGTACACATACTGAATGGAGCAAACTACAAAGTCCTCCATCATCTTTTTGATGTTTCTGTACAGGAAATCTAACTTCCAAGGAATCTTAGCCCCTTTCCCATCTAACAGAGCTTTAGAGACCTTGGAGTCAGTTGCAATGAGAATTTGGGACATCTTCATCTCCCTAGCAATCTTCAGCCCAGCTGCTATACCCTGAAGTTCATGGAAGGTCACTGAAATTGGAGCAGTATTGCCTCTAACAGCAACCAGAACAGTTCCCTCTTCATTCCTAATGACACACCCATATCCTGCTCTCTTCTGGGAATAAGATCCATCTGAATTGATCATAACAACACCCTTTGGAGGTCCTTGCCATTTACACTCAACTGTTTTAGGAATAATAAAGTTAAACTCCAAATTCCAAGCAGCAGCCACCCCTCTATTTCTAGCATTGTCAACTGCTTAACTAGGATGAGAACTAAGTTTGAGTCTCACATCTTCAATGATTTTGTGTAGCACAACATCCTTACTTAAGGCCTTCTCATTGTGGATCCTCCTATTCCTCTCCCACCATACATGGTAAATAAACCCATTAAAAGCAAGTTTACCTACCGAAGCAAAACCATCTTTACCACTAAACATAGATGTGCACCAGACCACCTCTTCTTCCCATGACCTCTTGGTGAACTGCATTATACCCATCAATCTTAAGATTCTGCCCCAAATGTACTGAGAGAACTCACAAACACAAAAAAGATGAGACTCATCCTCACTTCCTTGCCCACAAAGAATACAAGCTGGATCAACCTCAATACCCCAAATTAAAAGTTTACACTTAGTTGTTAGCCCACCCTTTAGCACCAACCAAGACATAAAGCTCTGTCTAGGAATATTATGAGAAAATCATACCAGCCCATGCCAAGGCACAACAGCTGCTTTTAACCTCAGGCCATTGTATGTGTCTTTCAAAGTAAAAACTCCAGAGTCACTAGCCTTCCAAACTTTAATGTCCTCATACTCCTCATCAATGGACACTTCACTGATCCTAGCTGCAAAAGGCTCAAGGAATTCTGCAAATCCCCAAGGGAGCACCCACTGGCCATTGGAGATACAAGAACTGACCTTAGCATCAGCATGAAGCCTGCTATTGTATCTGAAAATATTAGAGAACCCCTCATTAAGTAACCCCATAGGGTGCCAATTGTCTTTCCAAAACCTGGTGCTCTGACCATTTCCAATAACATGACAAGCAAATAGAAGCCCATACTTCCTGAACTGTAAAAGCCTCCTCCAAACCCAGGATGTCATGTTTGGAACATCCATCAGCAAGTTAGTTTGTACCCAATTCACCCACAAGGTGTCTTTATTGGAAAACAGGTCCCAAATGTGCCTTAAGCAACAAGCAATATTTAGGATATCCACATTCTTAATGCCTAAGCCCCCCTCAGACATAGGAAAACAGACCTGGTCCAACCCAAGGCAGCCCTTCTACCTCATCCCCAGCTCCAGACCATAAAAATCTACTCAACATGTGATCCATCTCCCTGAGGACTCTCTTAGGAAGGGCAAAAACACTCAGCCAGAACAACACCATACTGACCAAAATAGTGTTAATGATGACCACTCTACCAGCATAAGATAAGAACTTAGTGTTCCAAGACTTAATTCTAGTCCTTATCCTATCAAGAAGAGGAAGACAAACAGAGTATTTCAATCTGGATGAGATCAAAGGAACCCCCAAATATCTCACAGGCAAAGAGCAACAATTAAAACCCAAGATGTCACCTATCTGGGCCAATATAGGTTCAGTCACTCCAGCAGCAAACATGGAGTTCTTCCCATGATTAACTCATCTATATAATAGATATTGAACTCTAATGAATTGAAAGTGATCCCCAATACAGTCCTACCTGTGACTTTTTCTAATCAAAATCGGTAGGCTTCCCGAGTTAGTAATCCATGATAGTAAACACTTGTAGGGTTTTGTGTATCCTATACACTAACTAGTGTTGTAAGCGGAATCTCAAACATCTCATGTTTAACACTAGATTGCCCAGGATCGACATGCATAAACTAATCAATGAACTAGAGAGGGATAAATACCTTAACGCGTTTTTCCCTCGAACCATTCCAATCGCATGCAAAGATCGAGAGCTCCAACTGTAGCTCCTCTACTTGAGACACCGAGTGAATAGACTTGATCTCCCTTCCTTTCAGACTGCTAGGACTTACTAGAAGGTTGAGAAGAACTCTTCTTCTTGACTAGATTGATAGAATGGGAACTTTTTCTCTATATTCCTCTCTCTCCAATAGCTGTATATTCAGAGAGAGAGAGAGAGCTGTATATTTTTCCTTAGAGAAAAATCCACACCTTTTCTGTTCTCAACTGACCCAATATATAGACCAACCCTAATTAGAATCTCATTCAGATTAGGTTTTCTATTTTCTGGGTCACAGAAAAGATAATTACCAAAATACCCTTTTTGGGGTATTTTGATAATCCCCTTAAGTGTGGCCGGCCAGGGCAGCCCACCATGGGCCTTATGTGGCCGGCCCACTTACTCTGGTCGGCCATCTCATGGCCGGCCCAAAGAGCCTTCCTTCTATCTTGTCCCGAATCTCCATTCGGACCCTTTTGGCCTTTCCAGTTGAATCCCATCCAACTTTAGCCAGTTCCCGTCTAGTCAAATCTCTCCGATCAAGTTACCACTCTTATGTGTAACCCGTTGTAGGATCCGGTCTATGTTAGCTGCGAATCAACTCCTTGATCCGACGATCGTAGTTGGCTTCTAGCAAAGCATTACGACCCCTAATTGGACCGGACTGGATGATCTTTACGTGTGGTCATCGTTATCCTAACTGACAAATTGATCGCATTGCCACCTTGGTCGAAGGACACTCCTTCGGAAGGACATCTCCTTCAGACCGAACGGATAAATCCTTCAGTCTCCCACTTGCACTTAGAACAAGTGCAATGCTCGATTCCCATGTCGCTTAGTATCTCATCTGATACGTCACACCGTTCAGACTTTCTTGATCCAGAGAACAACTGTCAATTCAAATGATTAACTCTTAATCCATTTGAGTGCGGCCACACATTTTCCAGTTGCTTCTCCTCAAGTGGCCCGGAGATACTTATTCCTAACTTAATAGGAGGACATCATCCAGTCTTGTACTCCCACTTAACTTCATGTCTATCCTGTCTCCCCCAGTATGCTGCCTTTATAACCTCCTTTTACGGCGCGGCGTTTGACAGTACCAAAGTTCGACATTCCTTACATAAGATGAGTGGAGCACTCATGTTTACGGAATCTCTCCAATCTTTCCTATGAGAGTTTGTGACGCCTTTTTCAACTCCTTGAAAAAACTCTCATCTTTGGGTTAATCCAATGTAGATTCCCCAATCGACATCCATGTAATGGACTTAAATACCATATTCCTATAGCCCATGGAACTGCGCTATCAGTCAATTCCCATGCTAGTCTTCTTAAGTCATTGTTGTCCATGCAATGACCTGGACTAGGGACTCTATAATGAATCTATTCCACGTTCACTTAGTAGGGTTCCATTTACCAGATCACGTATCTGATAAACCTACCTGGAATTCCTCATTATTTTGGACTGTCATTAAACACTAAACCATGATTTAACGACGAAATAATTAACTTATTTCTGATAATAAGAGTTTGTAAATCTTGAGCCTACCCGTGTAACTCCTTACACCCCCAAGTTTACCAGTCTAAGCTTTTCTGGAAAGCTTAATGCCTATGACCTTATTATTACCACCATACTTTAGTCAAGGTGACAGTTTAGTTAATAGATCAAATCTATATGGATTTTGTTTGTTATCATCCGATGATAATCTCCAGTATCGCCATACTGAATTAAAACTTCCCAAGTTTTAACTATTTTCTTTTATTTGTAAAGTTTGCAACAGTCTCTGCCTGGAACCCTTCCAGCTCACTGTTCTTCCAAGTCAAGATTGTCATCTTATTCTGGAAGTTTGCAACATATGACTTTTCAACTTTTTATTTTCATACCGAGATCTCACAAGTTCTTCTCAAGTACATTGTGTGATCCAGATCAGTTTATCTGGATTTGATTGGTGACGACCATAAATACTCCAAGTATTTTGTGACGTCGAGGCGAATGCTAATCATGTCCCACATGACCGATCTTATGCCTTTTGCATAACCATCTTTCTCATGCGTGCTTGCTCATCAGAATCCTTCAGATTCTAAATCTTGCTAAGCTGTGTGCCATGAGACATGGGTAGAAATACTCCGTTTGAGTGTTTCACATTAGACTTTTCAAGACCCTTTCTTGAACAAGTCTTATCACTTTCTCGATCCATCTCCATAGATCTTTGGTGCCCAAAAGCATTTCACCTTTATGTGGTCCTTTTATTGAGTCAGTTCTAAACTGTTTTCAACATCAGCATGTTGTTCTCAATCTCTAGTATCGTCTACATACCGGACCAAAGAAAACTGGGTCACTCCCACTAACCTTCTTGAACTTCTTAAATTCAAGATTTCTCTTCATTCCCAAAGAAAACAACTCTTGTATACTTTGCTGAATCGAAGATTCCAACTCCTACTTGCTCGCTTTAATCCCTTGATGGATTATGAAGCTTGCATTCTTACTAGCTTTAGAAGAATTAACTTCCTCCTGAATGAGTCATGTACACATTCCTTTGCTAGTAATAGATCATTATGGTCATGCTCTGGGAAACACCAATGTTTCCCTCCTTGTCTGTTTTTCACTTTTGAAAAACCTATTTGATCTTAACAGGAACCCTTCCTTTAAGCAAAATAGACCAAGTTCCAAACTTGATTTCAGACATGGATACCATTCTGATCATATGGCTCCAAGCCATGTTTCGGAGCGATTCCGTCACAGCTAGCTCATTTTCTTCTTCAGCCGGATCCCCATCCTCTGAGACAGATGTATGAGCTTTTAAGGTCTATAAGGGGTTTGAACAACTTTGAGACGCTCTCAACTCCTTGAGAGTTCTCCTGCGAATCACATTCGCCCTGCGCGGGAGGATCTCCGAGATCTACCATCTCTTCCTCTCTTTCCTTTTCTATCGGCTCAGAATAGTTAGGAATCGCGACTTCTGACATCGGTACAACGGTGTCAGTTTGTTGCTCAGATCGAATTTCTTCGATATCGAATATTTCTCCCACTTGTCTTCTTGAAATAACTCTTATTTCAAGGAAGACACCATCACGAGCAACAACCTCCTTGTTCTCTGATTGCTTGTGGAAGAATCCCCAATATTCATTTATCCCATAAATAAATATTCTTTCTTGATATGCAAACTTGGTTCTCGGAAACCATTTACGTTTCATATCTATAGACCTTCAGAAAAGACCACTTTTGGAACCCTTCCAAACCCATACTCTTATGGTGTCTTTTCAGCTTTTGACGGAATATGGTTAGCTAGGAAGAACGACCGTGTTTGAGAATATATCCTAGAAAGTGTTCGGAAGATTGGCCTTAACCCATCACTGATCGACTCATGTCTCACATGTTCGATTACTCCCACTAGACTCATCATCCATATGATGTGTTTGTGGAGCAAGGCGAGAAACTATTTCTCAACTTCTTTTGATGGTTATCAAATTTCTGATTCAAATATTTGTCATCTCGATCCAATCGAATGACTTATATTTTCGTCAAGTGGATTCAGGTTAACTCTAGTTAGTATATTAATAGTCTCACGTACATCTGTATGTACAAAGACTATTAATTTACTAGTCATTTCTTCCTTTCTAAAAGGTGACTTTGTCAAATGGCCACGTTGAACAAAATTCACATGTGTCGTATGATTCAAAATCATTAGACTTAGAAATCCATACCATTGGATCTTCTTCATGTGTTTTATGTCAATTTGACCAATGACAAAACATGAGTTGACCTCTCCGAATCCTTTGATTATAGCCTATCGTATCATTGTTAATGCTCTTGGTTCTCTAAGAATCTTTCGTTAATTTAACACTATTTTAAAACATCTGATGTTTCTAGAAGAACATAATAACTCTTATTAAGTTCTACCTAGATTAGTGTCTAAAAGAAGACTTTGATCCCTTTCAGCATCCTTAGCAACTCTTGCTTCTGCTCCCTCTTGGATCCTCTCTTCTTTCAGTCAAGTATGTTATTTCCACGAAGGGAATCTACAAAACTTGCTAGATTAACTTAATTAACAAAGATACAAGAATCGGAATTCATAATTCCTTTTCTGTCGTCTTCCAGGTACTCAGGGTAGTTTACTTGAATGGCCTAGCCAAACTTTTACATCGACCCTTTTAACCTTTTGAATCATAAGAACTCTTCTTATATTCTTTCGGTAGCTGAATCTTAAGAACGTTTCTTAGATTCACTTTTCCTCAATGTTCTTTTCAAGACGACTTTCTTAGAGGCACCATCCTCTCCATTCACGACTTCTAGTGGAACTCTTCCTTTAGTTGTCGAATGGTTGTGTATGCATCCATATCATTATCTCTACATGAGAGAAGAATTTTATGGATGCTCACAAAAGACTTTGGATAATCATATCCTCAGTCGTCTGAAGAAACAATGAACATTAGGAATGATATATTCTCGGACGTTTTCTTTATTTCGAATTCGAGAACGCTTCTCGGATTCCTTTCCAATCATGAAAATAATTTTCGTTTAATTCCTTCTGAAGGAATGAACGAAGGTTGGAAAACTCTTTTCTAATAGTCATATATCCTCTACTTTTAAAAGAAAATAAAACAAAATCCTAAAACTTATTATCATTGCAAAAACACTTTTTGCCATATTATTCAGTGAAAACCGTCCCCTTTTGAATAATATGATTCCAAGATCCCATTCCTGTGAAGTTAAGCGTACTTTGGCACTGCCCTTAACTTCACCCTCCTGGGTGAGTAACTCCTTACTGATCATATCTCATATGACTCTTGGTTGATGAATAACACTTATGTGTTCAATTCATCCTTTTGCCTCGAAATCCAAAACTCTTTTGCTGACTCGTTGAGAATAACCATTTAGACATGTAGACCTCTTCATAGGTCTACCCGTATTGTCCCGAGGTAAAAGATGGCACCCTGCTTTGGCATGACCCACCATCGATGAACAAGGGCGCAACAGGTGTCTTATTCTGGGTAGGCATTACTCAAAATTCTTTTTGGGGACTCTTACGTTTTTGTTTGCATGCATTACTGTGAACTCTAACATAATCATACACCACACAAAACGTAAATAAGTAAATGCGCGCGAGAAAATAAATCAAGCAGACATGATCCTAGTATGGCCCCTAACCTAAATGATCTAATCTTCTTAGGTTCTTTGCTTGTTTAGCCTCCGTTCGCCTGGATCTCCATCCTTGAACATCCATTGAATTCTCCCACTCGAACCACGATCTCATCCTTTGGCTCTTCAATGGACTCAATTGTACCCTTAACTCTAATTACAAGACTCAACGATTCGCAGATCGTATAAAACTTGAAATTAAATTAATTACATCGGGCACCCATCCGTGCTTAAAAAACAAGATAGAACAATTCTATGGCCATACTAGAACCCGCATTCACATCCATACATACATAATAATATGACATTCATAAAACACCCAAGTATGTATGAGATTCGCTTACTTAGGTCGAATCTAGGTTTGCTATGTTCTAGATAGCTTTCCGGGAGATACTACCGACATCTCTATGTCTAACGTGCCTTAAGTCCAACTAATGGCTCGTTTGGTTTTATCCTAAAAGATTTTGAAATCGTTTTGGAAAAACTCCGATTTAGGCTTTGGTTGGCCCGGGTCGCTTTCGGAAAAAATATGGTCAAAGTCGGAAGAAGAAAATAGAAACCTCCCACTTAAGTCAAGGCCCAAAAGACCCGAGTCTAACTCCAAAGACTTAAGTCAAACTTGGTCAAGGGACCCTTTGACTAGACCCAGTCAAGTCACGGTCAAGGTCCGAACCAAGGTCGGACCCGGATTGGCACGTTCCAGACCGTGCCAAGTCCCTCGGGTGGACGCGTCCTGGCCCTAGGCCAGACGCTTCCCAGCCCCGCAGACGCGTCCTTGACGCTCTGCCCAAGCCTATGCTTCTCGGACTCCAAGTCCAAGACAGCTTCTGGTTTCACCAGACGCGTCCCAGACGCGTTCTGGAAGGAACAGTCCCGGTCGCGTCCGGATTCTCAATCCGAGACGCGTCCGGACTTCTCTGTGGTCGCGTCTGGAAGACGCGACCTCAAGTGCCAGACGCAGATCTCCCGGGATCCCTGTCCGAGACGCTCTCGGACTCCTAGTCCGAGACGCTCTCGGACGCGTCCTTATCCGAGACGCTCTCGGATTCCCAGTCCGGGAAGGACTGGGACGCGTCCTGGGACGCGTCCTGGTCAGTCCGGCTCCTGGACAGCACCATCTTCCATCTATTTTTCGATTTCTTCCATCTTTTTGCTGCTGTTTTTGATGAATCTTCATCCAAAAACCAACAATTTGAAAACTCTTTTAAAAAAACCATCATCTTTAAAATTTTATTTTGAAAACTCTTTTCAAAAACACCAAATTTTAAAGTCTTCCCATTGAAACTCTTTCAATTTTCTATCCGATTAAGTCTAAATCTAATTTAAACTAATCAATTTCATGTCTAAATCCCTATTTAAACATAAAATCATCTAATCAATCAAGCTCGAATCTAATTCGACTAGTCAGAGATAGTTTCATGCAACCGGCTCTGATACCACTGTAGGGTTTTGTGTATCCTATACACTAACTAGTGTTGTAAGCGGAATCTCAAACATCTCATGTTTAACACTAGATTGCCCAGGATCGACATGCATAAACTAATCAATGAACTAGAGAGGGATAAATACCTTAACGCGTTTTTCCCTCGAACCATTCCAATCGCATGCAAAGATCGAGAGCTCCAACTGTAGCTCCTCTACTTGAGACACCGAGTGAATAGACTTGATCTCCCTTCCTTTCAGATTGCTAGGACTTACTAGAAGGTTGAGAAGAACTCTTCTTCTTGACTAGATTGATAGAATGGGAACTTTTTCTCTATATTCCTATCTCTCCAATAGCTGTATATTCAGAGAGAGAGAGAGCTGTATATTTTTCCTTAGAGAAAAATCCACACCTTTTCTGTTCTCAACTGACCCAATATATAGACCAACCCTAATTAGAATCTCATTCAGATTAGGTTTTCTATTTTCTGGGTCACAGAAAAGATAATTACCAAAATACCCTTTTTGGGGTATTTTGATAATCCCCTTAAGTGTGGCCGGCCAGGGCAGCCCACCATGGGCCTTATGTGGGCGGCCCACTTACTCTGGTCGGCCATCTCATGGCCGGCCCAAAGAGCCTTCCTTCTATCTTGTCCCGAATCTCCATTCGGACCCTTTTGGACTTTCCAGTTGAATCCCATCCAACTTTAGCCAGTTCCCGTCTAGTCAAATCTCTCCGATCAAGTTACCACTCTTATGTGTAACCCGTTGTAGGATCCGGTCTATGTTAGCTGCGAATCAACTCCTTGATCCGACGATCGTTGTTGGCTTCTAGCAAAGCATTACGACCCCTAATTGGACTGGACTGGATGATCTTTACGTGTGGTCATCGTTATCCTAACTGACAAATTGATCGCATTGCCACCTTGGTCGAAGGACACTCCTTCGGAAGGACATCTCCTTCAGACCGAACGGATAAATCCTTCAACACTTTGTGTAATGTGACCAGAAATGTTAATTGTATAGTAAAGCAAATGTTTGGAGTTTCACTCATGGGTTATATGACTAAACTCCAGAGAGTGAGATTCAGTATACAAATGTCGATTTACTTTAGTAGCTTCATCAAGTTTCTATTCTTACTGAATACAACATGGATCACAATTTGTTCTTGTGTGGTAATATGATGATCAAATCCCTAATCAAATGTCTAGAGGGATCACAATATGTTCTTGCATTTGGGTTTTTCTTTCCTACAAATAGAAGGGAGCTTCAACATCAAGGTATCCTCTAAACTATGTACTTCTCGTTTTCTGTGTTAATCTTTTCATGTCGGGATATGTAATACAATTTCGTTCTTTGATATGATATTTGGTGATCTAGGCCCTTATGCACCTTAAGGTTTCTTCAGTAATTTAATAAATCTTAGGTGATCTCTGACATTTCTAATCTTTTCATTAAACTTGCTAATTTCTATTAATTTTTTGTTTTTTGCATTGATGAGAAGGGATTAAAGGGCCCAGACCCAAACACAGAAACAAGCAAAAAGCAACAAGAAAACAAAAAAACAAATTAAACAATCAAGCCCAAAACTTTCTCAACCTTCTCAAACTTATAGGCCTTGGCCAATCTCAGCCCCATCTCCACACCCTAAAGCTCATGAACCAAAAAAGAAATGTCAGGACTAGAGCCAGCCCCCAAAGCCACACAACACCATTTGCATCCCTAAGAATAGCACCATAGCCAGTAGCATCTCTAGCTAAGGAGCCATCTGAACTTAGGAGAACCCATCCATGAGGAGGAGGAACCCACTTGCAGCCTCTAAATTTGGATCTGAACAGGGCCACATTAAGATTCCAGCTTGAAGCAAGAGTGAAATTTTGTACATTATCCTCCAACCTGCCTTTCCATGCTGCCATCTTAAGCTTAACCTCATCAATGATCAAAAAGAAGACCACAGCAACAGTTCTAGGTTTGTTTCTAAAAAGTCTATTATTCCTTTCCTGCCAAATATGATAGAAGAAGCTATTCATAACAAGTCTGCCCATTCTAGCAACAAGAGAACCACCACTGAAATGGGCAACACACCAATCAATCTCAGCCTCAATAGAAGGAAAGCATTATCTAATTAAACCCAAAGCAGCCAACAATTGGAGCCAAAGTTCTTGAGCATACTTACACTCAAAAAACAAATGCAGGTCAGTTTCAATGAAACCACCACAAATGCTACAATTAAGTTGGACATTCATTCCCCAAGAGTGTAACTTCTCCCTGGATTTGAGCCCTCCATTCAACACAAGCCAAGTGATGAAACAGTGCTTAGGAATGCACTGAGAAGCCCACAACAAACTTACTCCAACCCACCTCCTGGCTCCTAGGCCTGAGGGCCTCATAAGTATCTTTGAGAGAATAAATCCCTCTAGAGTTCACCCTCCAAACAACCCTGTCCTGATCAGCAACCTGCAAATGGACCTCAGGGAGTCTAGAGAAGACAGTAGGTAAACTCATAATATAAAAATTCAGGGACAAACCATTCCCCATCTCTAATAAACCCAGAAACCTTGACATCCAAATGCAAGAAGGAACTATATCTTAACTGAGGTCCAAACAGGTCAATAAGGGGGCCAAGGGGATGCCAAGAATCTGTCCAGAAAGAGGTAGCCTCCCCATCACCAAGAATATGCACCAAAAACTTTTGTGCACACTTCCTACCCTCAAGAATTCTCCTCCAGCACCAAGAGCAATCTTGTGGAGCATCCATGAGCCAGAAATTGTGCTGCTTTATAAGATTATGTTGAACCCATCTCACCCAAAGAGTCTCTTTATGGGTGACAATATCCCAAATGTGTCTTAAGTTGAAAGCCAGGTTGAGAGTCTCAAGATCCCTGATTCCCAACCCACCCTCACTCTTGGCAAGGCACATGGTCTTCCACTTGACTATCTTCCTTTTGAAGCTTTAATTCAATTCCAGTCCATATGAACTTATTGAGAATCCTGTTAATTTCCTTGTACACCCTCTTAGGTAAAACAAACACAGACATAAAAAAAATGAGCATACTGTTAAGCACAACATTAACAAGAAGCAATTTGCCAGCAAAGGAGAGATACCTAGCTTTCCATGACAGAACCTTGCTAGAAATCTTCTTAATCAGAGGGAGGCAATCAGTGTAAGCAAGCCTGGTAGAAAGGAGAGGCAACCCAAGGTACCTAACAGGTAGGGATCCCTCTTGAAACCCCAGGATACTAATCAACTCCAATTTGCAATCATCAGTCATGCAAGCAAAAAACACAGAACTCTTCCTATTATTAGCAGACAACCCAGTGCAAAGGAAAAATTCATGTAAGACCTCTCTAAGAGCAATAGCAGAAGCAATGTCACCCCTCATAAACACCATCAAATCATCTGCAAAGCAAAGATGGGTGACAACAAGTCTCTTACATCTAGGGTGGAGGTGAAAAGCACCAGAACTTTGCTTCCTAAGGAGAAGGACAGCAAACACCTCCATCACCATCACAAAAAGATAAGGAGAAATGGGGCAGCCTTGTCTGAGCCCCTTCTTCCCCTCAAAATACCCATTAGCAGCACCATTGACAACCACAGAGAACTTAGGGGTAGTGATGCAAACTTCAATCCACTTGACAAACTTATCAGGTAAGCCATACTTCTTAAGGATCTTTAGAAGAGAGGTCCACCTCATTGTGTCATAAGCCTTTTGCAAATCAATTTTAACAGTGCACCTAGGCTGGCCATCCTTCTTACCATAAGCTCTAACTAATTCATGAGCAAGCATGATGTTATCTTGTATAGATCTACCAGAGATGAAAGCAGACTGATTCTCACTAACCAAATTCTTAACTACCCTCTTGAGCCTAACAGTTAAGATTTTAGTAATGGTCTTATAAATCACATTGCAGCATGCAATAGGCCTAAAATCAGCCATAGTATTTACATTAGGAACCTTGGGAACTAAGGAAAGAAGAGTGGCATTCACCTCACCCATTAATTTCCCTCACTTGAAGAAGCTAACAACAGCTCTAGTGAAATCATCTCCCACTACTGACCAGCACTTCTTGAAGAAAAGGAAGAAAAACCATCAGGGCCAGGTGCCTTGTCAGAACCAATAGTAGAAAGAGCAAAAATAACTTCATCTCTAGTCACTGGTTCCACTAAGACCTGCTCATCACAAGGAGAAAAAGTATTAGCAAAAGAAAAAGAGTTAAGGATCTCATCATCATCCTCTCCACCAGCAGCACTGCCAAAAGAAGATCTATAGAAGCCCACACATTCATCCACAACCACCTGAGGCTCCTCAAGAACCACCCCCTCACTATTAGTGATCTTGAAAATGCTATTCCTAGCTCTCCTTTCTCTAATGGAGTTATGAAAAAATTTAGTATTGCTATCATCATCATTCAGCCACTGGATTTTAGCTTTCTGCCTCAACATAGAAGCTTATGCACTAGACAAATGAGATAAATCACCCACAGCCTGCCTCTCACTTCTTCTAAGGTCCACATTATGAGGATCAGCATGGAGATGCCCTTGGACTTCCTCCACCACCGTCCTAGCATCAACAACTTTCTCAGAGACATGAAGAAAATTGGCCACCTTCCACTGAACAAGCCTAGCTTTCACCCTTTTCAATTTAGTAACAAGCTGGTACATAGGTGTACCCTCAACCTTTCTAGTCCACTCCTCCTCCACAAGATCTAGAAAGCCAGGCTCCTCACACCAAAAATTGAAGAATTTAAAAGGCCTTCTCCCAATAGAAATCACATCAACAAGGGAAAATACAGCAGGGGAGTGATCAACCACCCCAGGTGGCAGGAAACACACCTTAGAGCTGGGAAACAACCCCAACCAATCAACATTGATCAACACTCTGTCTAGCTTACAGAACACACTTGCATCCCCCTCCTGCATATTATTCCATTAACTCAGTATCAGCAACACAAGAAGCAAAATCAGTATAATGGCCCATGCTAACAGGGTCTCCACCCACTTTCTCATCAACTTTAACAATAGAGTTGAAATCACCCATAAAAGACCAAGGGCCAGGGAACCTACTAACCAACATCCTCATATCATGCCACAGTTCACACCTCTGGTGCCTAGTGTTATGCCCATAAGCAACAGCAAGCATAAACACTTTGGACTCATGAGTGATTACCCTAGTGGCCAAAATCTGATCAGAACAAAACACAAGACTCACATTCAACATATTAGCATCCCAGCCAACCCAAATTCTACCTCCACCACCAGCTGAATAAGTATCTAGATACTCCCAAAAAGGATTAATAGACCTCTGAACATCAACTTTATTATTCACAGAAACCTTAGTTTCAACCAAGCCACACAAACACAACTTATTAATTCTAATGAGGTCTTTAACCTCTTTTATTCTTGGGGGTCCATTAAGGCCCCTCACATTCCAGCATCCTAGGCTAACCATTGACAATTCTTAATGGTTTCCTAAGAACAGTCCCCCTTACTCCAGCAGCACCCTTGGTGAAACCTCTCTCCCCTTGATAAAAAATGGCAACAATATTAGCTACACTGTCAGTCTGACCAACACTCTGACCCTGAGCCTCATTACTGCCCACAGGTACAGAAGAATGCCCTTTCTGTCCTGAGGCAGAATTGTCATCCTCCTCTAAGACTTAGCACGACCTCCTTCAATAGGACTATCATCAGCAAGACAGACCCTTTTGTGACCAATCTCATTATATTTAGCACCTCCTCCACTCTTATTCTTCCTTTTGACCACAGGTGTCCACCCATCATCTTCCATATGATCATTAGCATCAACAGTAGCATGACTAGGCTCACCATCAGTTTGAGGATTACCATCCTCCACCAAATCAGAGAGCACTGAGAACCTAGTGCTTGCTCGACCACCATCAGAAAGTTTTAGAGCCTGACCATTCTTAGACACAAGCACATCAACAACCTTCCCTTTACCCAACAGAACCTCCTGTTCCTTCCTGAGATTCACATTAGGTTTAACATGAGAGCCTTGCCCCTTAGCTGCAATACCAACTACCATCTTCTTTCTGGCATTCCTATGAACCTGCTCATTCCTTCTCATAGGAGCAGGATGAGGCTCCTCCTCTCTAGGAATCAAGGGACACCTACTTAGGATATGACCAAACTCATTGCATCCTGCACAAATAGGAGGCCTTCATGGATACTCAACTCTAACTGGCTTCACTGCCAGCCCATCAATGAGCAGAGGGATTTCACTCGGGTACTGGCAGTCCTTCCCCACCTCAATGCACACTCGAGCATAAGCCATTCTAGCCTTTGTTTCAGTAGGTTGATCAAGCATAATTGGCATACCCACAACACTCGCAAGAAGAGCAATACCCTTTGGGTTCCAAAACAAAGAAGGAATATCTCTAAAACAAACCCATACAGGTATGGAGACCAAATTTTGCACTTCAGACTCAACAAAGGGAGTCCAGGGTCGAACAACAAAGAGTTGATTCATAATGAATAAAGGCTCATGATCAAGAGCCTTCACCCTATCCTCATCAAGGGAAAATCGAATAAAGAATACAGAATCACCTTGAAGAGTTAGCTTCATCTCACCCTTAGGCTTCCAAGCCTTAACAAGAGCATTAAGAACAGCTGGATAAGAGAGACGAGTACCCACAAACGAACCAACAAGCCAGGACTCACACTCTCTTCTTTCCTCCTCAAAATCAGACACAGAGAAGTTAACCACTGTTTTACCCTCAAGAACAGTGGGAGCAGTATACACCAATGGAGTTCATACAGTAGCCTTTTGACGCAGAAATAATGAAGCCCAGTCAGGCCGAGGAGGATAACCACCCCCAGCAGCTGACTGATTCGATCCCTTCTCACCAGTAGCACTCTGTTTTGGCAAAGAATCAGATCCAAACGAACCTGGTTCCTCACCACCAGGTGAAGGGAGAAAGAGCATCGTCTTCCCCTTACCCGACATTTCCTTCAAAGAAGGTCGTGCCAAGAATCAGGGAGACAATCGGACACTATTTCCAAGACCAGTAATCACTGTAGCAAGTCTCTCCAACCAGAGATAATCCAAGAAAAAAGGAGAAGAAAGCAAGAAAAAAGAGGCGGCGCCACCAAACCCAAGAAAAATCGCCCACCCTAGAGTTTCTCTCTCCTCCTTGAATGGTCAATATTTCAGTGTCTATTAATTTTTGTTAACTAGGCACCTAAGATTACTTGAATAGTTTTCTTCCTTTGCGTGAGAGATACGTTAAGGGGCATTATTATTGCTAACAGGATTCGTAATTGAGTGTGGGAATGTGAGAGATACGTCAAGGGGGATTATTATTTCTAACCGGACATGTAGAAAACCTGAGGTTATATCCTGGTAACAAATTACAGAAACATGCTATAAACTCTTGAGGTTGTAGCATATTTAAGCACTAAACTAGCCATTGGGCTTCCTTTACTATTCTTATTGACATTTTTTCCTTTTTCATTTGGGTTCTTGCTCGTGTTTATTGTTAGTTCTGGTAGTTTGTTTGTGTTTCTGGTCTATATTAGTGTATATATGTATGCTTCTCTTCGCATTTGTTTTTATATGTATGTGTGGTTGTGGATGTCGTTGTATTTGGTGTTTGTGGTTCTATTTTGCTTATGTGTTTATGTTTGTTGGTTGTTTTTGTATAAGTGTTTGTTTGTGCGTTTGTGTTTGTGGTCCTCTTCATGTATGTGTTTGATTTGATTGGTGATTGTGTTTTGGTTATAGTTAGAGTTCGCTTCTTGTGTGTTGTGACTTTGTGTATTTGTGTGCTTGGTTGTGTTCGTATAACTGTTTGTTTTTGGGTTTGCATTTGTGGTTATACTTGAGTTTCTCTTGGTATTTACTTTTCTATGAGTTTGTGTTTGTGTTTGGTTGTTGTTTCTAAGTTTGTTCTTTGTATTTGTGCAAGTGCTTGTTTGTGCATTAATGTTTATGTTATGGTTCCTTTTTGTGTTTGATTGATGGTTGTATTTGAGTCCGAGTTGGAGTTTGGTGCTTCTGTTTGTGTATTTGTCTGTTTGAGTATTTGTGTATGAGGTGCAAGTTCCACGTACAGTTTCGAAGCTGAGCCTTACCAGATGTGTTTGATTAGTGGTTGTGTTTGAGATAGTGTTAGATTTTCTATTTGTGTATCGGTGTTCGTGTATGTTATTGTACTTGTTTCGGGATGGGTTGCATACTCGTTTCATGTAGATATTTTACATTAATACTTGTTTCAGATGTTGTGTATAGATCATGTTGTGTATGTCAAGTTAGGCATTGGAATTAAATGTTATGGAATTTGGCACTACCTCACTAACAACCATTTCTCGCTCCCCCTACCCCAAGTTTTGTACTGGTTTCACCTGTCAAATTCGGGTCCCCCTACACTTGAATATACTGCCAGTGTTCTAGATTCCCTAATCGGAGGAGATTCCGTTTCCAAGTGGTATAATTTTAGATACCGAGATCTTCAATCGCTTGATAGAATAAGAAATGACGACAACAGCCAGAAAGAAATGCTTTTAGGCGTTAAAAAATCAACTTCATCGAGAATTGATGCGATTGAATTTTTTAAACTGCACATTTCAGCTCGTAATCTGGAGTTGTTATCCTTTTTGACTTATTTAGGTTAATCCTATGATGAGAAGGTTCATTGATTCGATTAATTACTTTATTCAAATGTCTCTCATGTTGTACGCTAATTTCAGAATTCTCTGGATGACAGGAGCTTAATCAAACAACCATTGAGGAGAGCGAGAAGGGGTTGTTCAGTTATGTTACTTGGAAGTTTTTTTTTTGCAATAGTAAGCGGGATTAAGGGTCCCGACCCACAAAAACAACAAGGCAAAAAACAAAAGAAAAAACCTAATTACATCTCTTCTTGCGAATTCTAATGAAGTCCAATCTATCCTTATCCAAAATATCCACCAAGTCAGCCGGAAGGTGATGCAAGTCCATCACATGACAAGCAATGCCAGGCTTAACTTTAGAAAGCCAATCCGTAGCCTGATTTAACTCACGAATCACATGAGTCACTTTGCACACATCAAAAGAGGCCCTGAGTTGCTCTATTCTCCTCCAAAGCCACCAAGCATCCCAAGGAGGGTCCTTATACTTATCTGATAGAAGAGTCTGAGGCAATAATGATTCTTTTGGCACCAATATTAACAGCTAATTGAAGGCCCAACTCCACCCCTTGGAGTTCATGAATCAACACCTTCTCTCTAGTTGCTGACCCAACAGCTGCAGCAAGAACCTCACCTTGACTACCACGAATCAATGCCCCATACCCTGCTGTCTCCATGTTCCTAGCCCCATCAGTGTTAACTAGCATAAATCGATCCTCAGGGAAAGCCTATGACACAGTGAGGTGGTCAGCTTTACTGAAGATTTTGGATAAGTTTAACCTTCCAAAGGAGTTTGTTCACTGGATTTATGTTTGTGTTTTCACTCCTAACTATTCTTTTGTTGTGAATGGGGGTTCTTTTGGTTTCTTCAAGGGCAAGAGAGGATTGAGACAAGGATGTCCCATCTCTCCTTATCTGTTTGTGATGGTTATGGAGGTTTTTTCTGCCTTACTCCATAAGGAGGCTGAACAGGGAAGATTTCACCTTCATCCTAAATGTAAGGATTCCATTGTTACTCACTTATGCTTTGCTGATGATTTGATGGTGTTCATGGAAGGGGATAGAGGTTCAGCTGTGGCCCTTCACAGTGTGCTTGATAATCTCAAGGAGAGAACAGGTCTAGGGGTTAACTGTGAGAAGAGTTCTATGTTCTGGGCTGGTGGGGCTTCTGATTCTAAAGAGATGATTCAACAAACCCTGAGTTTTCAATGGGGTTTATTGCCTATAAGATACCTTGGTCTTCCTCTTTCTCTTCCAGACTTTCTTTTTTTTTTTGCATAAATCAGCAGGCTTTAAGGGACCTGAACCCCAGCATAGTACACGAAATGAACCTGATCCTAGTTTAAGGGATGAAGGAGAGATAGGGGAAGGTCGATTCTTGTTGGCTGTTAACCGATTACCAAGTGAAGATGAAGATGAGATGATAGATGGTAACTATGCTGGGGTTAATGAAGAAGTTGTGATGGAAGAAACCTCTGCTGCGTTGCAACACCAACAACCGATCACACGAAATGATACACCTGGTTCAGTTGGGTTAAGATTCAATGCAACAGGAAAATCGATTGGTCTAAAGCAAGGGTCTGTCTCTCGAGTCCTTGAAGAACAAAACAATGGTTCTTCTCGTTTTGGTGCTACTAGCACTGCTCGTGAGAAAGGAACCAATCAGGGTTCAAAGTTATTAGCCGATTCTATTAGAAACAACATTTTTTCGGGTCTTCTTCGCAATCCAAATTCAAGTATTGGCATGACTATAGTAGGTGAAGAAGAACAGCAACCACCGGAATTACAGAGAACTCAGGCCGAAGAGATTAGGGTTCCGACAACAGGTAGGGTTTCGAGGTGCGACGGGCAAATGGGCCATGGGCCTGCAAACCAGGGCAGTGCTTCGGCAAGTTCAGGGGGTGTGCATAAAGTTTCTAACTGGTCTAACTTATTCCCACGTCAAACAACAGCTAACCGAGCTACACTAAGATACATACCTCCAATCAAAGTGAATAATCGTTTCATGGCAAACCTAAAAGTATCAAACTTTGCTAATGAAATGAAGTTATGCGAGAACATTCTGGTTGGAAACTTTGTTGGTGAAAGACTAGCCTATGGGTTAGTGTATAGTGTTTTATTGAAAAAATGGAGTCCGAAGGGAGAAATGAAGCTTACGGTACATGGTGATTCGGCTTATGTTATACATTTCTCTTCCACTGAAGACAGATTGCGAGCCTTGGAATTCGAACCTATATTTATTGCTGGGAGACTTTTTGTGGTACGTCCATGGCGACTTAATGTTGAGAAGGAACTTCAAGAAATGAAAACTATTCCATTATGGGTTAATCTCCGAAATATTCCCTTTCTCTTTTGGAACCCGGAAGGTATTTCAAACATTGCTAGTGTATTGGGTGTTCCTTTAATGCAGGATAGTCGAACGGAATCAAGAGAGCGGATGGCGTTTGCTCGTGTTTGTGTGGAAGTGGCAGTAGACACTGACTTACCCGACGACATAACTATTCGGATTGAGGAGGGTGATTCTGAATATTTTGTCCAGGATCAAGTAGAGTATTCATGGAAACCAACTAAATGTGAAGTCTGCTCTGTTTTTGGGCATGATGAAGGGACATGCAAGAAACAACCAAAACCGGATGTTGTTACAAATGTTGATGAAGGTGGTAAATCAAGACCTAAAGAGGTCAGATTGGTAGATAATAATTCTACCACTCGTTTGGGGCCGAAAAGACAAGACTCGCAACACCAAACTCAGAATGCTAGTGGGGAGGCAATATGGTAACAAATCTGGTTGGACAAATAGTAATGGTGGAAGAGGAGGGGGAAAGAAGAGACCAGCAATGGTTAATCGGGAGTCAGGTCCGAACAGTATGGATGAAGACCGAGAGAGAGAAGGAGGTTGGTCGGTGGTAGTTTCGAAATCCAATACTTTCGTCATTGGAGCAGGCCACTCGGAGAAGCATGATAATCAACGTCGGAAAATAGCAAAAAGAAATGAACCGGTTCGTGGTAAATCTACGCAGCATAGTCTCCTTCCAGGTAATTCTTTTTCGGCTCTATCTAATTCTGGCGAATTCCATCCTGGTTCTTTTGAACACGAGCCTGGAGAGGAGGGTTTGGAAAAGGACCAAAATATTCATGAGGGAAGGGAAGGGGACAGGTCCCGAACTGATCATGACCCTATTTTGCTAAATTCGATATTAGAAAGTAATACTGAGCCCTCTGAGGAGCTCGAAACAGCCCCCTCCATTGTCTAATGATTAATCTCGCAAGTTGGAATGTGAGAGGTCTTAATGACTCTCTCCGTATGAAGAGTGTGAGAGATTTTGTGTGATTGAATCGTATTGGTTTGTGTGGCCTTTTAGAAACTCATGTCCAGGAAAGGAACAAGACTCGTATTCAGCGTAGTCTCAATCCTAGCTGGACCTTTATTGATAATTACGTGGCTGTTTCGAATGGAAACATTTGGATTGGTTGGGACCCGAGTAGGGTTAATTTCATTGTGTCCCACGTTGGAGGACAAGTTATTGCAGGTGGTGTTCGTTTTCCAGATGGTTCGAGTTTCCTTTTGGCAGTGGTGTATGGAAGCAATAGCATTGTTCATCGCTGGGAGCTCTGGAGGGACCTTGAGTTTCTTATGATGGGTTCTGAGGCTCCGTGTCTAGTGCTAGGTGACTTTAACACCACTATGCTCGCCAATGAGAAGAGAGGCGGTAATAGCTCACCATCTCAAGGCTCCAATGAGATGTTTGACTGTGTTACCGATTTGGGACTATTTGATTGCCCGTTTACAGGTTGCTTCTATACATGGTCTAACAGGCAGATGGGAGTTGCTAATGTCAGTTCCAAGATTTGATCAGGCTCTTATTAATAGTGGTTGGTTGAACTGCTTTCCTCTAGCTTAAGTAGATTTTCCACCGCCTGGGGATTCAGATCACTCTCCCATTATTATTCCGCTTGCTGCACCCAACATACACCGGCGTACTCCGTTTCGGTTCTTTAACGCTTGGACGGAGGATCCCACGTTTCGTGTTCTTGTTGCTGATGTATGGAAGATGTCAGTACGGGGTAATCCGATGTTTCGTATGGTAACAAAACTCAAAGCTTTGAAGGCTCGATTAAATGAATGGAAGAAAGATCGGTTCAATGGGCTGACGAACCAGGTAACCATTAACCGGAATTTTTTACATTCAGTGCACGTTCGATTGCAGGAAGATCCAGCAAATCTAGTTTTACGGAGGCAAGAGAGAGTAGCTAATGAAAACTATAGTAACGTTGTACGGGCTGAAACAGCAATGCTCCGACAACGTGCTAAAGTTGACTGGCTTACTCTCGATGACAGCAATTCAGCTTATTTCCACAACTCTATTAAAGAGCGGAAGTCTCGGAACGCTATTACTCGACTCACCAGAGAGGATGGTTCGGTGGCTGAGGATCCAGTGGAAATAGCTAATATGTGTGTGGATTTCTATCGGGACTTATTCGGTCGAGAGGATGAGGATAATGAAGCATTAGATCATATGTCTAATGTGGAGTTCTCACGCCTGCTAACGGAAGCTGAAGGGGCTCTTCTTACTATGAGGGTGACCAGAGATGAAATATATGCTGCTTTGCAAACTATTGGTTCTGATCGATCGCTGGGGCCGGATGGGTTCTCTTCCCATTTTTTTAAGGCGTGTTGGGACATCGTGGGGGATGATTTTGTGGAAGCCATCCAGAGGTTCTTCAGCTCAGGAAAACTTCTCAAAGAGGTAAATTCTACTTTTGTGACTCTTATTCCTAAAATAGATAATGCTTCTTCAGTGTCAGATTTCAGACCGATATCTTGCTGTAATGTGTTGTATAAATGCATTACCAAGATTCTTACTATATGGCTGAAGGGAGTTATTTATTCGATGATTAGTCCAAACCAGTCAGCTTTTATCTCTGGACGTACTATCCAAGACAATATCATGCTGGCCCATGAGATTGACCCGAACTACCATCGACATACTGGTCCAGCTCGATGTACGGTTAAGATTGACCTTAAGAAGGCGTATGACACAGTCCGTTGGTCTTCACTACTCTTGGTCCTTGGTAAGTTCCATTTTCCAAGCATATTTATAGAATGGATACGGGCTTGTGTTACTACGTCCAAGTTCTCTATTCTGGTCAACGGTGAAGCCCATGGTTACTTTGATGGGAAACGGGGTCTACGGCAAGGCTGTCTGATATCCCCATATTTGTTTGTTTTAATGATGGAGGTTTTCGCGGTCCTCATTGATCGAGAGGAAAGAACAGGTCGGTTTCTGCTCCACCCCCAGTGTCTAGTCCCGAAGGTTACTCATCTTTGTTTTGCCGATGACCTCATGGTCTTCTTTCGAGGAGACATGGGTTCGGCTCAATCTCTAAAAGATGTGCTAACTGGTTTTCATCGGCCGACGGGGTTGCAGGCCAATGTGCTCAAGAGTACCATCTTCTTTGCTGGTCTTTCGGCTCAACGTCAGAGTGATATCACCACCATCCTGGAATTCAGTACTGGTTCTCTGCCTATTCGATACCTGGGATTACCTCTTATATCGTCTCGTCTTACCTATAGTCATTGCATCCCGCTAATTGATAAAATCAAGAGACGAATCCAATCTTGGAAGAGTCGCTTTTTTTCATTTGCGGGGGCGTGTTCTTCTCATTAAGATGGTTTTGAACAGCATGTTACTATATTGGGCAGCGGTGTTTGTTATTCCCAAAAGGGTTATGAACGACATCAACTTTATCTTTAGTAAGTTCCTCTGGTCAGGTGCTGATATGGGGTGTAAGAGAGCTCCTATTGGCTGGGAAAGCCTTTGTTACCCAACTGGTGAAGGGGGTCTCGGACTTCGTAATGTCGAGGTGCTGTTTGAGGCGTCTAACATTCGCCATATATGGGATCTGGTTAGTGGTAAGACGACTTTGTGGGCTGATTGGGTGAGACATAATCTCATCAAAGATCATCACTTCTGGACATTATCGGCTTCGAGTAGAAGTACTTGGTGTTGGCGACGGATTCTAGCCAGCATACCGACAGCTCATCGACTCATTTGCACTTCTTTGGGGGATGGTCATGACACCAAATTTTGGACTGATTTATGGCATCCTCGTGGTCTTCTATTTGATGCTTTTGAGGAGACACATAGATATGATTCTCACCTTCATTTAGATTCCCGGGTTTCTCAGTTTATCGGGCAGTCAGGCTGGGCTTTCCCTAGGCATGTGGCAGCTATCTTAGGGACTATTAAGGTCGAGGCTAGAGAGGTGGTGGTAGATAGTACTCTAAGAGATGAGGTGATCTGGACGCCTAGCCAGAATGGAGAGTTTACTCTCAAAGAGACGTATAAAGCTATTCGACCTAGAGGAACTCGATTGAGCTGGACTTCATTAGTATGGTCACCGGGGGGTATACCCAAACATTGCTTCATCACATGGCTTGCTTTCCGACAACGCCTCAAAACCAGATCGCTTCTGGCTAGTTGGGGTATGGCTATAGACACTACTTGTGTATACTATGGGGGGATGAAGAAACGGTTTTCCACCTATTCTTTGGGTGTTCAGTCACAAAGATTATATGGGAATCGTTATTACTTAAGATGGGATTCCAGAGAGTATGTGCTGCAGATTGGGAAGGGGAGCTACAGTGGTGTATCAATCATTTTGGTGGGCTTTCTATCGCTGCCCGAGTGGGTCGTTTGCTTCTAAATGCCTACGTTTATCATATTTGGAAGGAGCGGAATAATAGGGTATTTAGAAGTAATGTCCTGCCACCGGGGTTGATTATACACACTATTTGTGATGAAGTGAGGATCAAGCTGAATATCATTACCAAACGATTTGAAGATACGTAGGAGAATCGGAGACCCATTGATCGCTGGAATCTTACTATCTCTCTCCAAAAGCCGATTTACACTCCATGCAAATGGACTCGGCCGACGGCAGGGAGATACATGATTAATACGGATGGTGCATTGAACGAGGTGGATGCGGGGTATGGAGCCATTATTCGAGACTCGGAGGGGACCGTTGTAAGAGCAGCCACAGGTCAGGTTGACGGACAGACTATTTTCATACATGAGCTACAGGGCGTTGAGTTGGGTTTGGAGTTAGCACTTAGTGTCGGATTGCAGGAAGTTGAACTTGGTCTTGACTCGATGAATATCAAGTTACTTCTTGCAAAACCACATCAGAAATTACCATGGAGGGCGAGGCGTTTGTGGAAGAGAGTTCAGAGGCTTCGAAGTCAATTTCGGAGTTTTCGAGTTTTTCATGTCTATAGAGAAGCCAATCAGGCTGCAGATTTCTTGTCAAAGATGAAGCTCGGACCGGGGGTGACTCACTTGAATATTAGTCAACTTCTGGTGGAATTAGTCAATATTGTTAATGCGGACTCTAGAGGGACAGTGACAATGAGGAAAGGGTGGGGCTAATGAAATGATGTAATTTTGTTTTTTTTTGCTGTCTTTTGATTTTATATTTCATTGTTCTCGGTTCGAGCATCTCCCGCTTATCATTATAAAAAAAAAGAACACCACCCAAATAATTTAATAATTAATATAGCATGTTGGAACGTGAGAGGTCTTAATGACGCCCTTCGTACGAAGAGTGTGTGTGACTTTATGAGATTGAATAGAATTGGTTTGTGCGGACTGTTAGAAACTCATGTTCAGGAGGTTTATAAGACTCGCATTCAGCGAAGTCTTAATTCCAACTGGACCTTTATTGACAATTATGTGGCTGTTCCGGGTGGTCGAATTTGGATTGGATGGGACCCTAGTCAGGTCAATTTTACTGTGTCCCATGTTGGAGGGCAAGTTATTGCAGGTGGTGTTCGGTTTATAGATGGTTGGGTTTTCGTTTGGCAATGGTGTACGGAAGTAATAGTAATGTTCATCGCCGGGAGCTTTGGAGGGACCTTGAGTTTCTTATGACGGGTTCTGAGGCTAGTGCTAGGTGACTTTAATACCACGATGTTGGCCAATGAGAAGAGAGGTGGTAACAACTCACCATCTCAAAGTTCCAATGAGATGGTTGACTGTGTTACCGATTTGGGACTGTTCGATTGCTCTTATACAGGTTGTTTCTATACTTGGTCTAACAGGCAGACAGGAGTTGCGAACATTAGTTCCAAGATCGATCGGGCTCTTATTAATAGTAGTTGGCTGACTTCTTTTCCTCTAGCTAAAGCAGATTTTCCACCGGTTGGGGATTCAAATCACTCTCCTATTATTATACCACTTGCTGCACCCAACATACTCCGTTTCGGTTCTTTAATGCCTGGACGGAGGATTCCACGTTCCACGCTCTTGTTGCTGATGTATGGAAGGTGTCAGTACGGGGTAACCCGATGTTTCGTATGGTGACAAAGCTCAAAGCTTTGAAGGCTCGGTTGAATGAATGGAAGAAAGTTCGGTTCAATGAGGTGACGAACCAGGTAACCATTAATCGGAATTTTCTACATTCAGTGCAGGTTCAATTGCAGGGAGATCCGGCAAACCCGGTGTTACGTAGGCAAGAGAGAGTAGCTACTGAAAACTATAGTAACGTTGTTCGAGCTGAAACGACAATGCTTCGACAACGTGCTAAAGTTGAATGGCTTACTCTCGATGACAGCAATACAACTTACTTTTACAATTTCATCAAAGAGCGGAAGTCTCGGAATGCTATTACTCGACTCACCAGGGAGGATGGTTCAGTGGTCGAGGATCCGGCAGAGATAGCTAATATGTGTGTAGACTTCTACCGGGACTTATTTGGTCGGGAGGATGAGGATAATGAAGCATTAGATCCCGTACCTAATGTAGAGTTCTCACGCCCGCTTACGGAAGCTGAAGGAGCTCTTCTCATTACGAGGGTGACTAGAGATGAGATTTTTGCTGCTTTACAGACTATTGGTTCTGATCGATTGCCGGGCCCGGATGGGTTCTCTTCCCATTTTTTTAAGGCGTGTTGGGACATCGTGGGAGATGACTTTGTGGAAGCTATCCAGAGGTTCTTCAGCTCGGGAAAACTTCTCAAAGAGGTAAACTCTACATTTGTAACTCTTATTCCCAAAATAGATATTGCCTCATCAATGTCAGATTTCAGACCGATATCTTGTTGTATAAATGCATTACCAAGATTCTTACTATACGGCTAAAGGGAGACATTTATTCGATGATCAGTCCGAACCAATCAGCCTTTATTTCTGGTCGTACTATTCAAGACAATATCATGCTAGCCCATGAGATTGTTCGGAATTACCACCGACCCGATACCTCAGCTAGGTGTACGGTTAAGATTGACCTTAAGAAGGCGTATGACACAGTTCGTTGGTCTTCACTATTCTCAGTCCTTGGTAAGTTTCACTTTCCAAAGATATTCATAGAATGGATACGGGCCTGTGTCACCACGTCTAAGTTCTCGATTATGGTTAATGGTGAAGCCCGTGGTTATTTTGATGGGAAGCGAGGTCTACGGCAAGGCTGCCCGATTTCTCCATATCTGTTTGTCCAAATGATGGAGGTATTCGCGGTTCTTATTGATCGAGAGGAAAGAGCAGGTCGGTTCTTGCTACACCCTAAGTGTCGAGTTCCGAAAGTTACTCACCTTTGTTTCGCTGACGATCTCATGGTCTTCTTTCGATGAGACGCTGGTTCGGCTCAATCTCTAAAAGGTGTTTTAACAGGTTTTCATCGGGCGACGGGGTTGCAGGCCAATGTGACTAAGAGCACGGTTTTCTTTGCAGTTCTTTCGGCCCAAGGTCAGAGTGATATTACTAGTATTCTGAAATTCGGTACTGGTTCTCTGCCTATCCGTTATTTGGGTTTACCTCTTATATCGTCTCGTCTCACCTATAGTCATTGTATTCCGCTGATTGATAAAGGGACGAATCCAATCTTGGAAGAGTCGATTTTTATCGTTCGCGGGCGAGTTCTCCTCGTAAAGGTGGTTTTGAATAGTATGTTACTATATTGGGCAACAGTGTTCGTTATTCCCAAGAGAGTAATGAATGACATCAACTCCATCTTTAGTAAGTTCCTATGGTCTGGCGTGGATATGGGGTGTAAGAGAGCTCCTATTGGCTGGGAAAACCTTTGTTACCCCACTGATGAAGGGGGACTTGGTTTTCATAATATCGAGGTATTGTTCGAGGCGTCAAATCTACGTCATATATGGGACCTGCTTAGTGGTAAGACGACTTTGTGGGCTGAGTGGGTGAGAAATAATCTCATCAAAGACCAGCACTTCTGGACTTTATCAGCTTCGAGTAGAAGTTCCTGGTGTTGGCGTCGGATTCTAGCCAGCAGGCCGACGGCTCAGCGAGTCATTTGCACTGCTCTGGGGATGGTCATGATACCAATTTTTGGACTGATCTATGGCATCCTCGGGGTCTTCTTTATGATGCTTTCGCGGAGGGGTATAGATATGATTCTCACCTACATTTAGATGCACGGGTATCTCAGTTTATTGGGCAGTCGGGCTGTTTTTTTTTTTTTGCAATTAGTAAGCGGGTTAAGGGCCCGACCCAAACAAAAGCAGTCTAACTAACTAAAAAGAAAACAAACAAAACGGCAAACTAATTACACTTTAGTGCTACGGAGTCTAACGGCACCCCTCTTATCATCCTCTATAATAGCAGCAAGGCCCAAAGGAAGTCTGGGCGGGTCCAGCTCCACGCAAGCCCTCCTTGTCCTCATCTTGGACAACCAATCTGCAGCCCTGTTGATCTCACAAACCACGTGCTGGATCCTACATTCATCAAAAGTCTCACAAAGCACAAGAATCCTTCTCACCAGCCACCAAGCAGCCCAAGGGGGCTCATTCCTTTTGTCTGCAAGAATGCCACAAACAAGGGTCGAGTCAGAAGCAACAATCACCTTCCTGATCTTTAACTTGGACGCCAACTGCAGCCCCAACTCCACTCCTTGGAGTTCATGGATCACCACACTGGCCCTAGTAGCCGTGCCAGCAGCAGCTGCAAGAACCTTTCCATCTCTGCCTCTTACAAGAGCACCAAAACCTGCTGTATCAGCACTCATGGCCCCATCAGAGTTTATAAGCCAGGAGCCTTCACAAGGTGGTTTCCACACATGCCCCTTGGACACTGTAAATTGGACAGGCAGCCCCACATTCCATCTTCTCAAGAGATCCTTATTCAATCCAGAGTTAACCACCTTCCCCTTTCCAAGCCCCAAGAACAATCTTAACTTCACTAGTAATAAGGTTCAAAATGGTAGCAGCAGACTTACTCTCCTCTCTAAAAATTCTCCTGTTTCTTTCCCTCCAAAGATGAGAAATATAGGTAGTGAAAACTAGGCCCCCCAATTTCACTTTGAAACTACTACCCTGAATTTGAGAGAGAAACCAATCAAACTCCTCCTCCCAAGAATTGTTTTGTTGCCTGTGAATACCCATGAGGTGCAAAACCCCATCCCACACCTCCAAAGAGAATTCACATCTAAAGAAAAGATGCAAGTCAGTCTCCACCTCCTTATGACACAACCTGCAACTAGGATCCACATTCATCCCCCATTTCAATAGCCTGTCACAGGTGTTTAATTTTCTGTGAGCAACTACCCAAGCCACAAAACCATGCTTAGGAATAACCAAGCTAGACCAAATCATCTCTGCCCACTTTACCTTAGTACCCAAAAGTCTAAGTTTCCTGTAGGTCTCTCTAAGGGTATACCTGCCTTTATCAGAAGCAGTCCAAATCACTTTATCATCATCCCTTCCACCAATCTCCACCTTGGCCAAGTCCTGCACAATCTCTGCTATATGAACACTAACATGAGGGGGAATAGCCCAGTGACCATCAACTATAACATCTGCAACCCTGGCATCAGCAGGAAGGACAGAACTATACTTGAATTCTCTAGGAAACTGATCCCACAGGAGGCCTTGAGGATGCCACACATCTTTCCAAAAGAGAGTATGCTGCCCCTTACCAATCAAATGAAGCACCATTTCCTGAGCATCTCTCCTGCTATCCAACACCTTCCCACAACACCAAAAGCAGTCATGAGGAATAGGCATGAGCCAAATATCTTTGGACTTGATCAAGTTACTCCTCACCCACCTTACCCACAAGGTCTCTTTATTTTTTTGCAGGAATCATCAGGGATTAAAGGGACCCTGACCCATTTATTGAACTAAAAGATCAAAACAATTATCCCTCATTATAACAACTATAATGAGACTCAAATACAACCAAGCAGCAAAGCTATTGGACAAACCTAACAGCACAAAAAATCACAAAACAAACAAAGCAAAAAAGACCAGCAACCAAAAAGTAGTAACCAGCAACAGAACAGCAACATATCTCACTCTTTGGCGCACAGCTCCCTGCTGCTCCTCAATGATCAATCTCTGAAGCTCCATACCAAGGTCTAAAGGACCAAGCTCCTCATCCCCATGAATAGGTCTATGACTAGCCAGCAAATCAACAACCTGGTTAGTCTCACGAAATACATGAATAATGTTTCAATAAGTCAGCTGCCCCATCAATTTCCTAATCTTAGCAACCAAAAACTTTGACTGCCATGGAGGAGCCAAGTTACTGTTAGTAAGAAGATGATACACCATCTTTGAATCAGTAGCAACAACCAGCTTATCACAGCCATACTTAACAGCTAGAAGGAGCCCTCTTTCCATCCCCTGAAGCTCATGGTGCACTACAGACACAGGATCAGCAGCACCATGAGCAGCAGCAAGTACCTGACCTCTATGGTCCCTCATCACACAACCATAACCTGCTGAATCCCTGCAAAAGGAGCCATCCACATTGAGCATAACAAACCCAACAGCAGGCTTCCTCCATTCACACAATGTAACAGCAGCAACAACAAACTCAAAAGTTAGATTAAAGTTGAGAGAAACCCTCCTACTCCTCTGATTATCTTTTGCCTTAACCTTCAACCCAGAACACTTCGTCCTGAATCAGCTACAATTCTCCTCAAGACTTCCCTCTCTGATTCAGCTTTACCAGTAAAGACCCTTCTATTCCTCTCAAGCCAAATATGATATACATAGGCATTAAAGGCCAATTTACCAACAAGAGCAACCATATCCTTTCCAGCAAATAGTTTGACTAACCAGGCCACTTCTTGAGTCCAATCAGACTTAGATATCTTAGAAACAGCAAGAAGCTCCAAAATAGATTTCCAAACAACACAAGAAAAGCTGCAAGAGAAAAGAAGATGAAAATCATCCTCCACATAACAAGCACATAATACACAAGTATTGTCAGGAATAACACCCCACTTGTGAAGCTTATCCTTGGTCTTCAAGGCCCTTCTCATAGCTACCCAGGTGATAAAACTTTGCCTAGGTATGTTATGAGAAAACCACACAATATCACTCCAACAAACAACTTCTTCTTTTCTTCTAATGGCCTCATAAGTTTCTTTAAGAGTAAAGATGCCAAATTGACCTGCTGTCCACACCCTCTCATCATCAAAACCAGCCTGAATACCCACCTCAGGTAATCTATCCAAAATCTCAACCAAAGCTCCTTGAAGCATATGAGGAACAGTCCATTCACCATTAGAGATACAGACACTGACCTTAGTTGAAGCATTAAGCCTGCTATCAAGCCTAAAGAAAGAGTCCAAGAAAGGATAAAGAACACCCAAGGGGTGCCACACATCAAACCAAAAATCAGTGCTCTTACTATTGCCTATAAGAACCTTGGCAAGGTTAAGACCTTGTTCTCTGCAATTCAATATACATCTCCAACTCCATGAACAGTCCTGAGGAACCTTCATGACCCAAAAATCATTCCCTGAAATCAAATTGGCCTTAACCCAGGAAACCCACAAAGAATCCTTACCAATGAACAACTCCCATATATGTCTCAGGGTAGCAGCAGTATTAAGAGTCAATAAATCCCTAAGGTTCAAACCACCTTCTTTGTAGGGCAGACACACCACACTCCTACTAACAGTAGCCCTCTTAGCTTTCAAATCAGTACCAACCCAAAGGAAGTTATGAATGATAGAGGTGAGCTCTTGAAAGACCCTCTTAGGCAGAACAAAAGAGCTAATCCAAAACATAACCATGCCATTGATAACAGAAGTAATAAGAGTAACTCTACCAGCATATGAAAGGAATTTAGACTTCCAAGATTGTACCTTCTTAAGCACCCTATCAAGCAAGGGCTGACAATCAGCATAGGTCAATCTAGAAGAGAGCAAGGGAACTCCAAGATATCTAACTGGCAAGGCAGCTACATCAAATCCCAACACAACCTTGATAACCTCAAGGGTGCCAGCATCCACACCACCAGCAAAGATAGAGCTCCTCAGGTGATTAGCTATCAATCCAGTGCATTAGCAAGTCCCACATCCCCTTTAAGAAAGACCAAAAGATCATCTACAAAACTAAGATGAGTAATAATAGGACCAAAAGAACATTAAGGACCTCCATAACCATCACAAAAAGGTAAGGAGACATAGGACACCCCTGTCTCAAGCCCCTCTTCCCCCTGAAATAGCCATAAGAACTCCCATTCACCATAATAGAGAACCTGGAAGTAGAAACACAGATCCTAACCCAATGAACAAACTCCATAGGAAACCCAAAAAGCTGCATAATCTTGAAAATAGCTTCCCATTCAACTGTGTCATAAGCTTTCTGAAGATCAATCTTCACAGCACACCTAGGAGGGCATCTACCCCTATGGTAATTCCTGGTAAGCTCATGAGCTAAAAGGATGTTATCCTCTATATCTCTTTCAGCAATAAAAGCAAACTGACAAGGACTTATCAACTCAAAAATCACCCTCTTCATCCTCAAAGTGAGAATCTTTGTAATGCATTTATAAATAACATTACAACAAAAAATAGGCCTAAAATCAGTTACCCTAGAAGCATTAGGAACCTTAGGAACCAAGGTAACTAAGGTAGAATTTACCTCACCAAGCAGCTTTCCAGAAGAGAAGACCCTAGCCACAGCCTCACAGAAGTCATCGCCCACAATATTCCAACAACACTTAAAGAAATAAGATGAAAATCCATCTGGCCCAGGGGCTTTATCTGACCCAATGGTGGATAGAGCATAAACAATCTCTTCTCTAGTCACTTTATCAATCAAACCAGCAGCCTGGTCACTAGAAAGAACATGAACAAACTTCACCCCCTCCAGCCTCTCAGGAAAATCAGCATCAATAGATACACCAAACATGTTCTGATATAAATCCACACACTCAGTAGCCACCTCTTGACATAAAGATAATTTCTCACCAGCCCCATTAAAGAGAAAAGGAATATTATTCCTGGATCTTCTCTCTTTCATGGAACTATGAAAAAATTTAGTATTCCCATCCCCAAGCTGAATCTTCTGAACTCTAGACTTTTGTTTCATCATGGCTTCCTCAGTCCTTGCCAATCTAACATAAGTGCCAACAACCTCCCTTACCTGACAATCACCTGGCTCGGAATGAAGGAGAGACTGCATCATATCCATAGACTCCCTAGCCTCCTGAACCTGCATAGAAAAGTTATGTAACCTAGCTCTCTTCCACTCATTCAGGACAGACTTGAGCCACTAAGTCAACCCTCACAACCTTCTCATGTCCTTCATTGTAGAGAAAAAGAATATTATTCCTAGATCTCCTTTCTTTTAAGGAAGCATGAAAGAACTTAGTGTTATTGTCCCCTAAATGAATCCTTTGAACCCTGGACTTTTGTCTAAGCATACTCTCCTCCTTCTTAGCAAGCAAGGAAAAATGAGCAACAACCCTCCTTTCATCCCTTCTAGTCTCCTCACAAGAGGGAAAAACTTTTAGGTGATTCTGCAAGCTCTCCATCTCCCTTCTGGTAACCTGTACCTGAGAAGTATAGTCTTTGAACTTCTCCTTCTTCCATAACAATAAGGCTGTTTTCACCTTCTTAAGCCTACAAACTAGCCTATACATAGGATTCCCAGAAACCTTGACCTTCCAAGCCTTAGAAACCACTCTCATGAAGTCTTCCTCCTCTGTCCAACAATTGAAAAAATTGAAAGGCCTAGGCCCCACTCCAGTCTCTTCAAACAAACTCAACACACAAGGAGAATGATCAGATACCCTAGGATTCAGAAATTCAGCCTTAGCAGAAGAAAACTCCTGAACCCAATCAATATTAACCAATGCCCTATCAAGCTTTTCAGCTATATTAGCAGCACCCACCTGAGCATTAGACCAAGTGAAAGAACAACCAGAGAAGGGACAATCAAAATGCTGAGTGTCCCTAACACAGTCCTGAAAATCAACAATGTTCATTGGTCTCACAACAGCACCTCCAAGCTTCTCATCCACTCTCAAAATAGTCCCCCATCACCACCCAAGGACCACTATAACTCTGAGCAATCCTCTTCATCTCAGTCCACAAACTTCTTCTTTCCACCACAGTATTCCTTGCATACACACAAGTAAACAAAAAACTCCTATCATCTCTCATAACCACAGAAACAGTTAAAGATTGATCAGTAATAGAGTCCAAAGAAACTATAAGCTGACCAGGATCCCACATCAACCAAATTCTTCCAGTTCTATCACAATCATAATTGCTAATCCAACTCCAAGTTGGCATCTTTTGTGTTTTCCTCACTGGTTTTTGGTTTTGAGTGAGGTTTTGCTTTTTCTTTTCTTTTGTTTTGTTGATCAGTGGAGGTCTTACTCCTACTGGTATTGGATGATTGTTTAGTGGTTTTTTTGTTTTTTGGGTCTGGCTGCCCTTATAGCCTGCTGATCAATACAAAAAAAAAAAAAAACATGGGCAGAATAGGACTAGCCATCCCATAACAAATATCCCTAGGAAACGCAAAGCAAACCGATCACCTATCTTCAAAACAAAAGATAGCCTTGACGGAAAAAGGGAAAAAAATGAAAGAGGTAGTCTCAATTTTGCACAAAAGAGAAACACTCTTCCTGAAATAAATCAGCATTGAAACATAACAGAGTACCTAAGAAATTGCAACTGCACTCAAACCGCAATCCCTGGAGAAATTTTGAAATTCTTAAGGTTTTTTTTTTTTGATAATGATAAGCGGGAGAAGCCCGAATCAAATACAAGGAAAAAAGAAGTCAAAAAACAGCAAAGAATTCAAATTTACATCATTTCATTAGCCCCAACCCTTCCTCATTCTCACTGTTCCTCTAGAATCCGCATTGACAATGTTGACTAATTCCACCGGGAGTTGACTAATATTCAAATGAGTGACACCCGGTCCAAGCTTCATCTTTGACAAGAAATCAGCAGCCTGATTGGCTTCTCTATAGACATGGAAAACCCGAAAACTCC
Source organism: Eschscholzia californica subsp. californica (assembly GCA_002897215.1). Lineage (NCBI taxonomy): Eukaryota > Viridiplantae > Streptophyta > Magnoliopsida > Ranunculales > Papaveraceae > Eschscholzia > Eschscholzia californica. The sequence continues at coordinate 187,600 of BEHA01000589.1, forward strand.
GAAATTGGCTACGCAGCCTCTGAACTCTATGCCACAACCGCCTCGCCCTCCATGGTAATTTCTGATTTGGTTTTGCAAGAAGTAACTTGATATTCATCGAGTCAAGACCAAGCTCAACTTCCTGCAATCCGGCACTAAGTGCTAACTCTAAACCCAACTTGACACCCTGTAGCTCGTGTATGAAGATAGTCTGCCCATCAACCTGACCTGTGGCTGCTCTTACAACATGCCCCTCCGAGTCTCGAATAATGGCTCCATACCCCGCCTCCACCTCATTCAACGCTCCATCCGTGTTAATCATATATCTCCCTGCCATCGGCCGAGTCCATTTACATGAAGTATAGACCGGCTTTTGGAGCGAGATAGTAAGATTCCATCGATCAATGGTTCTTTGATTCTCCTCTGTATCTTCGAATCGTTTGGTAACTGTATTCAGCTTTATCCTCACTTCATCACAAATAGTGTGTATAATCAGCCCTGGTGACATGACATTACTTCTAAATACCCTATTATTCCGCTCCTTCCAAACATGATAGATATAGGCACTTAAAAGCAGACGACCCACTCGGGCAGTAATAGAAAACCCACCAAAGTGATTAATACACCACTGTAGCTCCCCTTCCCAATCAGCAGCACATACTCTCTGAAATCCCATCTGGAGTAATAGCAATTCCCATATAATCTTTGTGACTGAACAACCAAAGAACAAATGGAAATCCGTTTCTTCATCTTCCCCACAAAATATGCATGTAGTGTCTATACTCATACCCCAACTAGCCAGTAACGATCTAGTTTTGAGGCGTCTTCGAAAAGCAAGCCATGTGATAAAGCAATGCTTGGGTATACCACCCGATGACCATACTAATGAAGTCCAACTCAATCGGGGTCCTCTAGGTCGAATTGCTTCATACGTCTCTTTGAGAGTGAATTCACCATTGTGGCTAGGCATCCAGATCACCTCGTCTCTGAGAGTACTATCTACCACCACCTCTCTTGCCTCAACCTCAATAGACCCTCACATAGCTGCAACATGGTTAGGAAAGACCCAGCCTGACTGCTCTATAAATTGAGAAACCCGGGCATCTAGATGAAGGTGAGAATCATATCTATAAACCTCCTCGAAAACATCATACAGAAGACCACGAGGATGCCATAAGTCAGTCCAAAATTTGGTATCACGACCATCCCCCAAAGAAGTACCAATAAGTCGCCGAGTCGTCGACCTGCTGGCTAGAATCCAACGCCAACACCACGAACTCCTGCTCGTAGCTGAAAGAGTCCAGAAATGCTGATCTTTGATGAGATTATTTCTCACCCAATCAGCCCATAGAGTCGTCTTACCACTAACCAAATCCCATATATGACGAAGATTGGACGCCTCGAAGAGCCTCTCGATATTGCGAAATCCAAGCCCTCCTTCGTCGGTTGGGTAACATAAGCTTTCCCAACCAATAGGAGCTCGCTTACATCCCATATCAGCGCCAGACCAAAGAAACTTACTAAAGATAGAGTTGATGTCATTCACAACTCGTTTGGGAATAACAAACACCGCTGCCCAGTATAGTAACATGTTGTTCAACACCACCTTGATGAGAAGAACACGTCCCGCGAAAGATAAAAAGCGACTCTTCCAAGACTGGATTCGTCCCTTGATTTTATCAATCAGCAGGATACAGTGACTATAGGTAAGACGAGAAGATATAAGAGGCAATCCCAGGTATCTAATAGGCAAAGAACCAGTACCGAATTCCAGGATGGTAGTAATATCACTCTGACCCTGAGCCGAAAGTCCAGCGAAGAAGATAGTACTCTTAAGCACGTTGGCCTGCAACCCCGTCGCCCGATGAAAACCAGTTAGCACACCTTTTAGGGATTGAGCCTACCCTGTGTCCCCTCGAAAGAAGACCATAAGATCGTCTGCAAAACAAAGGTGAGTAACCTTCGGGACTAGACAATGAGGGTGTAGCAAAAACCGACCTGCCCTTTCCTCTCGATCAATAAGAACCGCGAATACCTTCATCATTAAAACAAACAAATATGGAGATATCGGACAACCTTGCCGCAAACCCCGTTTCCCATCAAAATAACCATGGGCTTCACCATTGACCAAAATAGAGAACTTAGACGTAGTAACACAAGCCCGTATCCATTCTATGAATATCCTTGGAAAATGGAACTTACCAAGGACTGAGAATAGTGAAGACCAACGGACTGTGTCATACGCCTTCTTAAGGTCAATCTTGACCGTACACCGAGCTGGACCATCGGGTCGCTGGTAATTCCGGACAATCTCATGTGCTAGCATGATATTGTCCTGGATGGTACGACCAGAAATAAAGGCTGACTGGTTCGGACTAATCATCGAATAAATAACTCCCTTCAGTCGAATCGTGAGAATCTTGGTAATGCACTTATACAGCAAATTACAACAAGATATAGGTCTAAAATCTGAAATTGAAGAGACATTATCGATTTTAGGAATAAGAGTCACAAAGGTAGAGTTTACCTCTTTGAGAAGCTTTCCAGAGTTGAAGAAATTCTGAATAGCCCCCACAAAGTCATCTCCCACGATCGACCAACACGCCTTAAAAAAGTGGGAAGAGAACCCATCCGGCCCCGGCGATCGATCAGAACCAATAGATAGCAGAGCAGCATATATTTCATCTCTGGTCACCCTCATAGTAAGAATAACCCCTTCGGCATCCGTTAACGGTCGTGAGAACTCCACATCAGAAATGTGATCTAATACTTCATTATCCTCATCATCTCGACCGAATAAAACCCGATAGAAATCCACACATATAGTAGCTATTTCCACTAGATCCTCAGCCACCGAACCATCCTCTCTAGTGAGTCGAGTGATAGCGTTCCGAGACTTCCGCTCCTTAATAGAGTTATGGAAATAAGCTGTTTTGTTGTCATCGAGAGTGAGCCATTCAACTTTAGCACGTTGTCGGAGCATTGTTGTTTCTGCCCGAACAACATTACTATAGTTTTCAGTAGCTACTCCATTGAACCGATCCTTCTTCCATTCATTCAGCCGTGCTTTCAAAGCCTTAAGTTTTGTCACCATACGAAACATCGGGTTACCTCGTACCGACACCTTCCATACATCAGCAACTAGAGCTCTGAACGTGGGATCCTCCGTCCAGGCATTGAAGAACCTAAACGGAGTACGCCGGGTGTATGTTGGGTGCAGCAAGTGGTATAATGATCGGAGAGTGATCGGAATCCCCAGCCGGTGGAAAATCTGCTTTGGCTAGAGGATAACGAGTCAGCCAATCACCATTTATAAGAGCCCGATCAATCTTGGAACTGACGTTTGCGGGTCCCATCTGCCTGTTAGACCATGTATAGAAACAACCTGTATACGGACAATCAAACAGTCCCAAATTGGTAACACATTCAAACATCTCATTGGAGCCTTGAGATGGTGAGTTGTTACCCCCTCTCTTCTCATTGGCTAGCATCGTGGAGTTAAAGTCACCTAGTACTAGCCACGGAGCCTCAGAACCCAGCATAAGAAACTTTAGGTCCCTCCAAAGCTCCCGGCGATGAACAGTACTATTGCTTCCGTACACCACTGCCAAAAGAAAACCTGATCCATCTGGGAACCGAACACCACCTGCAATAACTTGTCCTCCAACATGGGACACGGTGAAATCAACCCTACTCGGGTCCCATCCAATCCAAATCCGTCCATTCGGAACAACCACATAATTATCAATGAAAGACCAGCTAGAATTAAGACTACGCTGAATACGAGTCTCATTCCTTTTCTGGACATGAGTTTCTAACAATCCACACAAACCAATACCATTCAATCTCATAAAATCACGCACACTCTTCGTACGGAGAGTGTCATTAAGACCTCTCACGTTCCAACAAGCGAGGTTAATCATTAACTATTGAGGGGTAATTGCAACCTCCTCGGAGGTCTCTGGGTTACTCTCGATGCTCATTGTACTCGAATCAGGATTAGTATCATTTCGTGTGTCATGGACCGGGTCATCTTTATCATGATTATTATGGTCCGAATGAATAAAACTCGATTCAGTACCATCAATTGACAATAAGGCAGCAAAGGAGTTACCTTTAGTGGTCTGATCTTCAGAGCCGTGAGTTGTGGAGGATGTGGTGGTACTCGCTTTGTTATTTTCCCTCTCGGTTGGTCCAATCTGTCCGTCGATCCTATTCCCACTTGAAACTCTCTAGCCTTATGTGTAACCAACGTCCAGTCATCAGTCCAATTTCTCACCTTCTTGTTATGAGTTACGTTGTAGTCATTACCTGGTCCATTTGCTTGTCGTTTACGCCTAGCATTTTGGTGCCTTGGAGCAGCATTAGTCGTGTTGTTTTTTGTTGGAATTGAAGGTCTCGGGTTCCTGTTATTCTTAAGGTTGTGTATTCCATTGTTAAAAGAGAACAATAAACACTTATAATGATAAGAGAAAGCTCCTTTAATTAAGTCATTTCTTTGACAAACTTAGATAACGACAATTACTTCAAACCTATTTTGCATAGGAAATCAATACTAATGTAAACAACTGCGCCTGTAATTTTGCTAATACCCCCAAATTCAGATGGAAACCACAAATCCTATATACAACTCACGAATCATAACAGATTCCACATTAACACTATCAGTAAGTTAAAAAATCTAAAGGACAGATTCCCCCTTATCTTTGAAATCTCGGTGGATAAAGAGGCAACAGTTGATCGTATGTTCAATAAGGTGTTCAATGCGTGGGAAATCACCACTAGAAGGAATCTAAATGATTGGGAAATGCAGCAATACGTCGAGCTCCTAGAGGTGGTTCAAGGGGTTTTGATCCGTGACTCGCCTAATAAAAGGGTGTGGAGATCGACGGATAGTAAGATGTCAGTTAGGGAGTGTTACTTGCTATTGGAACCTGAGGATCAACCACTAAGTCTAACCTTAACAAAAGTGATCAACCGCAAGATTATCCCTCCAAGAGTCGGCTTTTTGGTGTGGGCCACTTTTATAGGCAAAATTCCGTCGGTGGACCTTTTGAAGAGGAGGGGCTTCCAACTAGTTAACTGGTGTGTGCTGTGAAAATCAGAAGAGGAGTCCATAAACCACTTGTTTCTCCATTGTGACATTGCTGATAATCTATGATCTTTGAAGACTCAATGGTGTAGACCAAATTCTATCAACGAAATGCCCAAACAATGGGAAGGGGTTTGCAAGCCGAAATCTAAGAGGGTTAATTGGGACTTAACACTGGTCGCATCATTTGGAACATTTGGAAAAACCGCAACGACGAGATCTTTAAGGTCTCTAATGCAAATTCAAATCTTGATGTGGGCAACGTTAAAGGAACGATATATAATTGGATTAGATGCAATGATAAGTTTAAATTTGTGTCCTATGTAGATGTGCTTGGTAAATCCGGGGTTCGAGCGTTACTTTACTGAAGTTGGACCAATCAACTAGATAATTATGGTCTTTAAAGAAGTTTCTCGCCGACTTGAAGAGTCATTCTCGTTTTAGTAATTTTTTTTTGCATAGATCAGCAGGTTTAAGGAAAACCCGAAACCAAAAAAAAAGAGGCTACACAGACATCAACCAACCAAAACCCAGCCCATACAAGCCCCAACAACCCAACAAAAACATATGGTCCCATAAAAAGATTACAACCATAAAGACAAGAATAAGAAAAAAAAACTACAATAAAAAAAACCTTCATCATCTCTGCCTTATTTTGATAAGGCCTAACCTGTCATCACGAGCAACACATTGCATTTCCTCACTGAGAGTGCTAGCAGTAAGGAAGTCAATCCCAACAGACTGCTTAGCCTTGGACAGCATGTCTGCAAGCTGGTTCACTTCTCTAAAAACATGCTCCAGGCTGCAACTATTAAATTGATTCATAATGCTTTTAATATGTCTCCACACAGCCAATGATCTCGAAGGAGGAACACCATCAGAAATAGACAAAATATCACAAGCAAATTTAGAGTCAGTAGCCACCTTCACATTGAGCAACCCATGTGACAAAGCAGTCATCAGACCTGCTTCAATTCCTTGTAATTCATGGTGAAGGACACTCACAGGTAAACCTCCTCAATGATTTTCCTCAACAGTACCTCATGACTCACATTCTGACCAGAGAAGGTTTTTTTTTAGCGTGTCTCGAACCCTTGACCTCTAGGATGGAAGACTATACCTCTTACCACTCCACCCAAGGATTGTTGACCTGACCAGAGAAGGTTCTCCTATTCCTTTCACACCATATATGGTATAAGAAGGCATTGAAGGTCAATTTGCCAAGAATGGCAATTCTATCCCTTCGACTAAAAAGCCTAACACACCAATCAATCATATCAGCCCAAGAAGAACAAGGAGTCTGTTTAAGAGCCAACAATTGCAGCAGCTTCCTCCAAATAGCTCTAGAGTAGGAACACTGAAAAAAGATATGCATATCATCCTCCTCCCCAGTAGAACAAAGGCAACAGGTGACATCAATATAAAGACCCCATTTATAAAGCTTTAATTTAGTCTTGATAGCTCTATGCAGGACCACCCAAGAGATGAAACTATGCCTGGGAATATTATGGCTAAACCAAACAAGATAAGACCATGCTACAGAAGGTAAAGTCCCCCTCAAAGCTTCATAAGTACTTTTCAAAGAGAAAACACCCTTATCATTAGCTAACCAGATTATGGTATCATCATACCCCTCAGCTACAGCCACATCTTGCAAGGAACTAGCAATAGGACCCAAGTAGATGGACTGCAAATGGGACAGCTCCCACTTACCAGCTATCAAACAGTCGCCCACCATAGCATCCAAATGAAACTTAATGTCATACCTGAGCCGCTCAGAGAAGAAGGGCACAAGAACACCCAAAGGATGCCAAGGGTCCTTCCAAAACCAGGTAGCATTACCATTTCCAAGCAAGACCAAACAGAATTGCAAACCATACTGTCTGTTCTGCAAGATTCTGCGCTAACACCAAGAAGCTTCACAGTGCACATCAAGTAGCCAAAAACACTTGGACTTTATAAGGTACACCTTGACCCACTAGACCTAAAGAGTTTGTTTATTGATAAAAATCTCCCAGATGTGTCTAAGAGTACAAGCGGTATTAAGAGTGGCTAAGTCTCTCAGGTTAAGGCCTCCCTCACTATAGGGATGGCAGATGGTCACCCAGCTAACAGGGGCACCCTTAGCAGACATATCAGGCCCATCCCAAAGGAACCTCATTAAGATCCTATCTAGTTCATGAATCACCCTCATGGGTAGCACAAAGACACTAAACAAGAAAAGAACAATTCCATTAAGGACAGCTCTAATAAGGGTCAGTCTACCAGCATAAGACAAGAATCTCATCTTCTAAGAATGAATCCTATTCAAAACCTTATCAATGAGGGGTTGGCAATCAATATAACTGAGTCTGGAGGAGATAAGGGGAACTCCCAAATACCTAACAGAAAGGGAAGCACACACAAACCCAAGGCAATCTTTAATCCCATGAACCTGGGCATCACTAAGACCAGCAGTAAAGATAGAGCTCTTGGCCCTATTCACTCTCAGACTAGTGCAGGCAGCAAAGAGGTCCAAGACTCTAGATAGAGACCTAGCAGAATCCAAATTGCCTTTCATGAAAACCATCAAGTCATCAGCAAAACTCAAATGGGTGATTAAAGGATCCTTGCATCTAGGGTGAAGAGAAAACCTGCCTTCTTTAGCCTCAGAGGTAAAGAGAACATCAAAGATCTCCATAACTAACACAAAGAGATAGGGGGACATAGAGCAGCCCTGCCTAATACCTCTTTTACCTTGAATGTAGCCATAAGAGCAACCATTTATCATGAAAGAATACGTGGGAGAGGAGATACAAGCATTGACCCAATTAACAAACTTCTCAGGAAACCCAAATTTAGACATGATTTTGAGAAGAGCACACCATTCTATAGTATCATAGGCTTTCTGAAGATCAATTTTAATGGCACATCTAGCAGAACCCTTAGTCCTATGGTAGTTCCTAGTGAGCTCATGGGCCAAAAGAATGTTCTCTTCAATAGCCCTACCAGAAATGAAAGCAAATTGACAAGGACTGACAAGGTTGGCTATAACATTCTTCATTCTCATAGTAAGAATCTTGGTAATGCATTTGTAAAGGACATTGCAACAAGAAATAGGCCTAAATTCATTCATTCTAGCAGCTCCAGAAGTCTTAGGCACAAGAGAGACCAAGGTGGAATTTACCTCCCCAAGGAGCTTCCCAGTCTTAAAGAATCTGTCAACAGCAACCACCACATCATCCCCCCACTATTTTCCAACAGGCTTTAAAGAAGTGAGCTGAGAACCCATCAGGCCCAAGAGCTTTGTCTCCTCCAATGGTTGAGAGAGCAGCCAACACCTCATCTCTAGTCACCATGGCAGTGAGAACAACGGCTTGCTCAGTAGTGACTAACCTGTCAAAAGAAATGGAATCAAGCAAAGTCAGATCATCCTTATTCAATAAAGAAGTACCAAACAGATTGCTGTAGAATCCCACACATTCACTAGCCACATCCTGAATTTGAGTTAACTTAACACCCTCCTCATTGTAGAGAAAAGGGATATTATTTCTTGATCTTGGCCTTTTAACAATAATGCAGGGCCCTATAAAATCTCACAAATATATAGTAGCTCTACTAGGACCCTCAATGGAACTAAATGAACCAGCGATTGTTATCGCATTAGCCTTATATAGCAGTTGTTTCGAAAGAAAGAGTTAGTAGTTCCGCTATCAACCACACATATATATCTCTATCATATTTCGATATTGTATTTCGCAATCCATACCTTGTGTACACAAAAATAAGACATGAGATAGTTAAAACATGTCAATAATATAAACATGATAATATTACATTATTTAAGAAAAACAAAACAATATGTACAAATATAACACTATTCTATGAAACATTAGATTTGGCCAAACACTTTGTCAAATTCTTCATCAAGTAGTTTGTCAAATTCAGCGGAAGATAGATGATTGAAGCTACAATCGTATATATCTTGTTCATCTTCTGGGACACAATCTTTCAGAATTTCAGGATTAACGTCGTAATCAATGGGAAATAACTCGATTTATGATTCAGTGTGATATATTTCCACTATTAGAATTGGAGCCAATTTTGGCTCGACCCGACTCGTCAAACTCATAAACGGAATGCACCATTGTGTTTTTCTCGTCCAACTCTTCAACTTAGAGCCAATAATCTCTCGAATCCTATCCCGGATGAATGAGAAATTCAAGTTTAAAGTTTGGACGAAGATCGGTCAAATTAGGGACTAAAGCGTCAAACCGGACAAGTCAGATCGAGGGCCATTTGGTCCAACTTCAGCAAAGTAACGCTCAGCCCATTGGTAGGCTTGTCTGTGTATTCCAGCGCTGCTTGCTCTAACTCTGATTGTTCCAGCCTTGGCTGATCCAGCACTGTTGCTCCCGCATCAGTGCCCCACGGAATTCACAAGTAATGGGCCTACTCGATGATGAAGTCCATGAACTGATGGCTAAAATCAAGGGACGAATCCAATCTTGGAAGAGTCGATTTTTATCGTTCGCGGGGCGAGTTCTCCTCGTAAAGGTGGTTTTGAATAGTATGTTACTATATTGGGCATTAGTGTTCGTTATTCCCAAGAGAGTAATAAATGACATCAACTCCATCTTTAGTAAGTTCCTGTGGTCTGGCGTGGATATGGGGTGTAAAAGAGCTCCCATTGGCTGGGAAAGCCTTTGTTACCTCACTGATGAAGGGGGACTTGGTTTTCGTAATATCGAGGTGTTGTTTGAGGCTTCAAATCTTCGTCATATATGGGACCTGGTTAGTGGTAAGACGACTTTGTGGGCTGAGTGGGTGAGAAATAATCTCATCAAAGATCAGCACTTCTGGACTTTATCGGCTTCGAGTAGAAGTTCTTGGTGTTGGCGTCGGATTCTAGCCAGCAGGCCAACGGCTCAACGCTCATTTGCACTTCTCTGGGGGACGGTCATGATACCAAATTTTGGACTGATCTATGGCATCCTCGGGGTCTTCTTTATGATGCTTTCGCGAAGGGGTATAGATATGATTCTCACCTATATTTAGATGCACAGGTATCTCAGTTTATTGGGCAGTCGGGCTAGGTTTTTCCTACTCATATCACAGCTATGTTAGGGGCTATCGCGGCCGAGGCTGGAGAGGTGGTGGTAGATAATACTCTTAGAGACTAGGTGATCTGGATGCCCAACCAGAATGGAGAGTTTACTCTCAAAGAGATGTATGAAGCAGTTCGACCCAGAGGAACTCGACGGAGTTGGACTTCTTTAGTATGGTCACCGGGTGGAATACCCAAACATTGTTTCATCACGTGGCTTGCCTTTCAAAGACGCCTCAAAACTAGATCCCTTCTGGCTAGTTGGGGTCATGTGTTTTCTGTGGGGGAGATGAAGAAACGGATTTCCATCTATTCTTTGGCTGCTCGGTTACAAAGACTATATGGGAATCAGTATTACACAAGATGGGATTTCAGAGAGTATGTGATGTTGATTGAGAAGAGGAGTTACAGTGGTGTCTTAATCACTTTGCTGGGTTTTCCATTGCTGCCTGGGTGGGGCGTTTGCTTCTAAATGCCTATGTCTATCATATTTGGAAGGAGCGGAATAACAGGGTATTTAGAAGCGATGTTATGTAACCGGGGCTGATTATTCATACTATTTGCGATGAAGTGCGGATCAAGCTGAATACTATTACCAAACGGTTTGAAGATACTGGGGAGAATCGGAGGACCATTGATCGATGGAATCTTACTATCGCTCTTCAAAAGCCGGTCTACACTTCATGTAAATGGACTCGCCCGATGACAGGGAGATATATGATTAATACCGATGGTGCTTTGAACGAGGTGGATGCGGGGTATGAAGCCATTATTCAAGATTCAGAGGGGATTATTGTTAGAGCATCCACGGGTCAGGTTGATGGACATACTATCTTTATACATGAGTTGCAGGGTGTTGAGTTGGGATTGGAGCTAGCACTTAGTTCTGGGCTGCAGGAAGTTGAACTTTGTCTTGATTCAATGAATATCAATTCTCCTCGATCAGGTTGCTCAATGACTTCATCATCTTCCTCATGAACTTTCTGATCAACGGCTTCTAAATCATGAGAATCCTGTTTTAGTTCCTCTTCAATCTCCTCAATCTCTTGAATAGTCATAACTCTTCGATTAGGACATTCAACCAGGAAATGCCCAAATCCTTGACATTTAAAGCACTTCTTCTTCAAATTCACATCCATAAGCTTTGATGAATTCTGAATTTCTGTCTTTTTGCTGCTGCTACTAACATCACTCTTCACAACTCCTTTTGGAATCAAAGAAGAAACTTGATTGTAGGGTCTGTTATATGGCTTCTTGCTTGTTTTGATCTGCTTCTCCACCTTGATAGCAAGCTTCTTTACGTCATCAAGAGTCCAGAAAGGCTGCTGCTCTACTTTGGTTGAAATTTCATCATTCAAACCATGTACAAAGCGTACAATAGTCCTTTTTTGTGGTTCTTGAACATCACACCGTAATTGCAGAAGATCAAACTCCCTTGTATATTCTTCTACAGTCCTCTTCTCTTGTTGCAAGTGTGTAAGCTTTAGGTACAAATCTTGCTTGTAATCATCGGGTAAAAATCTCCTCTCATAAGTCGTTTTAGCTTCTCCCAAGACCTAATTCTGGTCTTGCCTTCTCTTAAACGCTACGACTCAAAAGTATCCCACCAAAGGCTAGCATAACCCTTTAGCCTTAAGGTTGTTATTTTATACTTTTTCTCATCATCATAAATATTATATTCAAATGCACGTTCCAATGATCTTAACCAATCTAGATAGTCATCTGGATTTAGATTACCTTGAAAATCAGGAAAATCAACTTTGAATTCTTCTTGCCGAGTGTGTTGTTGATGTGGTCGAGTATCTCTTTTTCTCCCACATCCAGAACTAACACTATGATCATCATTAGAACTAAGAGAAACATGTCCGTCTTCATCAGAAGATGAATGGTTATCTCCAACTCTTTGTCTTCTTGGCTGCGCTTGCACATTCATGCCATTAAAAGTCTGAACCATTTGTTGCATTTGCTGCCTCATTTCCTCCATTTCTCTACCAATACGCTTAGCGTATGCTTGGTCGAGAGTCAATCCTCTTGGAAATTCCATATTATCAAAACAGGGGATTTATAACTTCACTTGATACCACTTGAATTATAAGCTTCTGAATTATAATTTCACTCCACCAACCTGAATTAGAGCTCTGATACCACTTGATGCGTTTTCCCGAAAGCGTGAGTACGGAGTGAAAGGGGAGTATCGTAACAAAGTAACTAGGAAGATCCGGATCACCACACTTTGATAAAGTTGCCACCACACAGTGATAAAGAAGTCGGTTGAGCTAACACCACACCTGGATAAAGTTTTTTTATTTGAAATGTTCAACGGGTTATAGGGCCCGACTCTTTACATCAAATAAGACTTATTTTGTTAAAGCTAATAAATACAATAAAAATAACTACGGAGTAACGTTTTAAAAATTAACCTAAGTATACCAAACCCTAATTACACCTCTTTTATCATCTCGTAGTATATTCTGTAGATCTACTGGTATTTCATTGGGTAACATTTCCATGTAGCCTGTTTGAGGACGTAACTTGGATAAAAAATCAGTGGCCTGGTTGATCTCTCGGAAAACATGTATAATCGAACATTCCTCAAACCTCGTTCAAAGTGATCGAATTTCCCGAACCAATCGTGTGACCTGCCAAGGAGAGTTACCTTCGGTTTGGGTCAAGATAGAGACAGCTTGAGGAGTCTTTAGCTATCTTTATTCGTTGCTTATTAAATTTGATAGCCAGCCGTAGCCCCATAAGTACCCCCTGCAATTCATGCTTGATAACAGATTCACTTGGTACCACCGAGGCAGCTGCTATAACCAAATCTGCTTGGTCATCACGTAAAACTGCTCCAAACCCACCATAAGAATCGTCAAATGCCCCGTCTGTGTTGATTAAGGTGACTCCCTCGTCTGGCCTATGCCATTTTGCAAGTCTGAGGTGCCTTTTAAGACAGCGGTATGTTCAAATTCCACCGTTCTAGTAGTAGTTGGGCCTCCCTCGATGATGTGGACTTCTTCCTCCATGATAGCACCTTCATTTTAATCCCACTTACCATTAACCTGAGGACATACTGCTGGGTTCGTGATTCTCCTCGAAACACCCTATTGTTTCGTTCGACCCACACATGATAGAAATATGTCGTAAAAGCCATGCAGCCCAGTTGACTAAGTACTGAATTTCCTTTAAAAGCCTGTACACACCAGGTAACCTCCTCAGACCATACTCCCGTGTGATTGCGACTAAGGCCCAGCAAAAGTAGTACATCAGTCCAAATGGAAATAGAATAGGGGCAATGGAAGAAAAGATGTTCGTCTGTTTCCTCCGCCGAATGACATAATGGGCAGAACGCATCAATTTGGAGCCCCCATGTTCGTAGCTTCATTTTGGTTTTTAAGCCACCACCAGATGATAAAGACGCTTGAAATCCACCACCAATGGCTCTTCCAAAACCAGAGGAGAAAGGAATTGATCTAAACAGATCCAAAGTCACAAAGACTCTATCAATTTCCAATTCAATATTCTCTGATTTTTCCATTCATAAGAAGCCTCATTATATAGAGGAGAATACATTAAATGGGGAAATAAAAGCTAGTCTAAATGCATTGAAACTAGATACATTGGAAACAGCTTAGTTTAAATGCATGAATATAGAAAGACTAGACTAAACTGTTTTTTTTTTTGCATTAATCAGCAGGCTAAAAAGGGAGCCAGCCCCCAAAACAAAAGAGTAAATTCCTATATGGCCCCCTACTTTGTGACCAGCTTCCTTTATGGCCCCCTTTTTTTTCGTAAATTCAAATATGGCCCCCTATTTTCAGACAAATGTCATAACTACCCCTCTTATTAATGTATTTTCAAAATAAAATAAAAAACAAAACCTAAATTCCACCTCACTTCCTTCTCCACCACTCATCTCTCTCCACGTCACCTCTCTCTCTCTCCAACAACTCATCTCTCTTTCTAACTCATCTCTCTCTCTCTCTAGAAACTCCGGCGAGGGGGTTTCCCCTTCGCCGGAGAACAGACCTTCGTGGTCTGTTCAAGAGATATCTGTTCACGAACAGATCTGGTCTGTTCGTGAACAGACCTTCAAGGTCTGTTCTTGAACGAAGGTTTGTTCAAGAACAGACCTTCGCCGGAGTTTCTAGAGAGAAGAGGTAAATTTTTTTTTTTTTAAGGTCGCCGGCCGGCGACCTTCGTCGGAGAAGAAGAAGTGACTTGGAGAGAGAGAGAGAGAGAGGTGAGTTAGAGAGAGAGATGAGTTTGAGATAGATGAGTTGGAGATAGAGAGAGAGATGAGTTGGAGAGAGAGGTGAGATGGAGAGAGAGAGAGATGATGTGGAGAGATATGTGTGGGGGAGTAGGAAGTGAGGTGGAATTCAAGTTGTTTTTTTTTTATGTTGAAAAAATATTAATAAGAAGGGTAATTAGGACATTTACCTCAAAAAAGGGGGCCATATTTGAATTTACGAAAAAAAGGGGGCCATAAAGGAAGCTGGTCACAAAGTAGGGGGCCATATAGGAATTAACTCAAAACAAAAACAATCAAGCCACACCCAACATTAAGCCTATACCAGTAGGGTTAAAACAGAATCCCCACCTCTCCAAAGAAACAAAAGAAATCAAAACAACCCTCATCAACAAACTAATGTTTATAAGACAAATACAAAGAATTGCACTCATTTTCTTCTAAAACGACTAACTCCTTGCCTGTCCTCATCAAGCAGCTGCAGCAAATCATGGTTAAACACAGAAGGGTCCAACACCTCCTCTCCCACAACAGTACCATTCTTGGAAAGCCAATCAGCAACTTGATTGAGCTCTCTGAACACATGCTTAATGGAGCATCTCCCAAATTCAGCCATTAGTCCTTTAATTTTCCTGTACAAACTAGCAGCTTTCCAAGGGGGAACAAGCTCCACTGATCTAAGCAAGTCACAAGAAGACTTAGAATCAGTGGCAACAACCACATTAGCAAAGCTGCAGCTCCTTAGCCAATCGCAGCCCAGCTTCTATACCTTGAAGCTCATGATATAAAACAGAGGAAGGAGTAGAGACACCTCTAGCAGCAACAAGAGCCTCCCCTTTATGATTCCTCAAGATGCAGCCATAACCAGCCCTGGAAGGAGAGAAAGCACCATCTGTGCTTATCAAGACAGCATTCTTCTCTGGACCCTGCCAAACACATTCAATAACACCAGCTGTTACAAAGGAGAAGTCCAAATTCCATTCAGCTGCAATCTGCCTGCTCCTTGAATTGTCCAAAACTTTGACAGAAGTAGCCATCATCTTCATTTTCACATCAGAGATAATGAGGAAGAGAACCATTTCTCTACTATGGGCAGCAACATTGTGAAGCCTCCTGTTCCTTTCCCACCAAATGTGGTAAAGGTAGCCATTAAAAGCAAGCCTTCCCAATAAATCAATCCCATCCTTCCCTTTAAACATCTTGGCAATCCAGTCCACCTCCCTCTCCCAATCATGACTAGACACCTTGACAATATCAAGCATATGGAGCAGCCTGTGCCAAATAAAAGAGGAGAAAGGGCACTGAAAAAAGAGATGAAATTCATCCTCACTAGCAGACCCACACAACTCACATAAGGGACCCACCTCAATGCCCCAAAATAACAATTTGCACTTGGTTTTCAAACCTCCTCTCAGAGCAAACCATGAGATAAAACTATGCATAGGAATATTATGAGAGAACCACACCAACCTATGCCAAGAGAAAGTTGGACCAAATCTTCTAAGACCTTCATAGGTGCTTTTAAGAGTGAACTCACCCTTCTCATTAGCTTTCCACACCTGAGATCTTCCATGCTGTCTTCAATGGGAACTTCCTCAATCCTTTCAACAATAGGGCCTAAATGACAAGCCAAGTACAAGGGGATATCCCACTGACCCTGCTTAATACAAGCACTAACGGTAGCCCTGGCATGCAGCACACTGTCATATCTGAAAACCTGGCCAAATAAATCATGAAGGGGGCCTAAAGGATGCCAATTATCATACCAGAAGCTAATAATATGACCATTGCCCACCACATGAAAAGAAAATTGCACCCCATAGCACTTATAATGATTGATGAAGTAAGAATAAAGGCAGCAGCTTGGGGGTGCAGGTTAGAAGATAATGCCTCTAATCTTTTGTTTGCTGAGAAGAGGAACTTGAATGTAGTCTTAAGTAAGCCTAAGACCAGAGGTTACAAATGGGAAGGCCCTCCTCAAGGCTATGTACTGATTAGTACAGATGGTTCTCTGAATGCTGATTCAGCTGGATATGGGGTTTTGATTCGAAATGCTGCTGGTGAGGTTCTCTGCCTTGGTGCTGGTTCTGCCTTGGCCCAGTCCATTGATGTTCATGAGCTCCAAGGTGTTGAGTTTGGGTTGAGGTTGGCTCATTCCCACCATTATGACAATGTTGTGATTGCGACTGATTCTATAATGGAGCAGTTGTTGCTCTCTGATTTCTCGAGGCTGCCTCCTTGGAATGCTTGGCATATTTGGCTAAGTATTAAAGTTCTTTGGGTTGGATTCCATAGTTGCAGGATCCGGCATGTGGTGCGTGAAGTAAATATGGCTGCAGATTTCTTGGCTAAGTTGAGGCCTGAGGGTGAAGTTGAGTTGGACCTGGGCCTTTTACCTACTGAGTTTGAGCGTATTGTAAATGATGATAAAGTAGGTCGAGTGAGATTGAGGAAATGTTGGTAGGCTTGTTTAGCTTCTTTGCTTTTTTATTGTAGTTTTGCTGGTAGTTTTTGCTTGTTTCCTTGTTCTGGGTCTGGGCCCTTTCCTCCCTGCTCATTAATGCAAAAAAAAAGACTAGACTAAACTTAATGCTGAGTAATAAACGAAAATGACTCTTCAAGTCTTCGAGGATCTTCTTTAATGACCATAAATATCCATGTGATTGGTCCAACTTCAGTAAAGTAACGCTCGGACCCGGGTAGGAATATCGTCGTATCCCAGCGCAGCTTGTTCCAGACCTGCTTCATGATCCAGAGTTGTTTGGGTCAGCTCGGGTTGATCTAGCTCCGATGCTCCCGCATCACTTTTCCCCTCTGAGTTTTTGGTAGTCCCACAATAAAATCCATGCTCACATCATCCCAGAGCTGTATTGGAACAGGTAAAGGGGTGTACAGACCTGGTTGGAAATGACTCTTCATCTTTTGACACGTTGCACATCTTTCTATGATTGAATGAACATCCCTTATCATCTTGGGCCAAAAGAAATGCTCCTAAAGCATGTCCAATATTTTGTTAATCCCAAAATGACCAGAAAGACCTCCGCCATGTGCTTCACGAATCAGCAACTCCCGAACAAAACTCTTTGGCACGCAGAGTTGGTTTCCTTGAAAAAGAAATCCATCTTGCAAATGGTACTGATTTTGTAACTCCCTTTTTGCACTCATTATAGACTTCAGCAAAGTCTAAATCTTCATCATATAAAGTCTTCAACAAATTGAATCCCATAATTCGAGAATCCAGAATAGAGATTAAAGCATACTTCCTTGAGAGTGCATCAGCAACAATATTCGTTGTTCCAGCCTTATACTTTGACACAAATGAGAAGGATTTAGAAATTTTACCCATTTAGCATGTCGGTTGTTCAACTTGTGCTGGTTAGTTATGAATCTCAATGCCTCAAGATCAGAATGCAAAACAAACTGACCTGGCCTCAAATAATGTTCCCGATGAATCAAAGCTCTTACAATAGCATAAAACTCCTTATCATAAGTTGAGTAGTTCTTTTGTGTTCCTGTAAGCTTCTCACTGAAATAAGCTATGGGATGTTGTCCCTGGATAAGAACAACTCCTATACCAACTCCACTAGCATCACACTCAACTTCAAACACTTGATTAAAATCTGGAAGTGCTAAAATAGGTGCTTCGCATCGCTTCTGTTTCACCACTTCAAATGCCTTTTGTGCAGCACTGCTCCATTCAAACTTGTTCTTCTTCAAGCATTCAGTTATTGGTGCCACGACAGTGCTGAAATTCTTCACAAAGCGTCTATAGAATGACGCAAGTCCATGAAAGCTTCTTACATCAGATTGGGTTGTCGGAATTGGCCAACTCCTTATATCGTCAACTTTGCTTTCATCAACTGAAATGCCCTTATCTGAAACAATATAACCAAGAAACACAATGCTAGAAGTAAAGAATTCACACTTCTCTGGCTTAGCATATAGCTTGTTTCTTCTCAACACCTTGAAAACTTCCCTGAGGTGTATAGCATGCTCTTTTTCAGTTTTGCTGTAGACAAGAATATCATCAAAATAAACCACAACAAACTTTCCAATTAAGTCTCGAAGGACCTGATTTATAAGTCTCATGAAAGTGTTGGGTGCATTGGATAACCCAAATGGCATGACTAGCCACTCTGAAAAAATAGATGATGCTCCTCCTCACTCTCACATCTACATAACACACAAGAAGGATCCACCTCAATCCCCCAAAAGAGAAGCTTGCACTTGGTGATGAGCCCACCCTCAAGACCACCCAAGCTATGAAGCTGTGCTTAGGGATATTATGAGAAAACCAAATAAGACTATGCCAAGGAACCACTGGTTTGGACTGCCTCAAAGCCTCATAAGTGCTCTTAAGAGTAAAAACTCCCTTCTCATTAATCTTCCATAATCTGCAACAATAGTGTCCAAGTGAACAGCTAAGTGTCCAGGGACAGACCAGATTCCATCTGCAATACAATTACTCACTGGGGCCTGAGCATACAAGGTACTATCAAACTTAAAGTTATCATCATAGAACCTAGACAGGACTCCCAATGGGTGCCAATGATCAAACCAAAAGCTAGTATCCTTCCCATTTCCAATCACATGAAAAGCAACCTCTAAACCATAACTTCATAATGCAACAACCTTCTCCACACCCAAGAACCACTACTAGGGATAACCATCAACCAAAAGCTCTTCTTTTTTATAAGGTTTGACTTCACCCAATCCACCCAAAGAGTATCCTTTTCAATAAAAAATATCCCAAATGTGCCTCAAGCAACAAGCCAAATTCAGGATCACTAGGCTCCTAAAGCCAAGCCCACCCTCAGCACAAGGATAACAAATATTCCCCCACCCAATAGTAGCCTTCTTCACAGCCATATTAGGTCCAGACCATAAAAATTTGCTAAAAAGGAGCTCCATCTCCCTAAGCACCCTTTTACGGAGATCAAATACACTAAGCCAGAACAGGACCATGCTCTGCAAGATAGATTTAATAATAACCACCCTACCAGCATAGGAAAGGAATCTGGTCTTCCAAGATTAGATTCTAGCAAGAACTCGGTGATTTATTTGGATTCCTCGACTCACCATGCTCTTGTGATCCGGATTTTCCTAGTTACTCTTTTCTTTGTTTGGGTTCAGGTTTCCCTTCAGCCTGCTGATTTATGCAAAAAAAAAGTTCTTATGATTCAGCAACCAAAGGAATACAAGAAGATTTCTTATGATTCAAAGGGACAAAGACTCAGAGTTTTAAAAGCAATGGCTAGGCCATTACAAGAAACTACCCTAAGTACCTGGAAGACAAATAAACGGAATTGAGAATTCTGGTTCTTGTATCTTTGTGAGCAAAGTTAGTTTGGCCAGTATAGTAGACTCCCTTCATCAGGTGTTTAAAAACGGATGTGCAGCTCAGTAAGAGCTCAAGGGAACTACATACTTGACTAAATGGATAAAAGGTCCAAGAGGGAACGGAAGCAAGTGATTGCTAAGGATGCTGAATTGGATCAAAGTCTTCTCTAGACACTGATCTAACTTAGAACTTAATAAGTGTTATTATGTTCTTCTGGAAACATCTAATGTTTTAAACCAGTGTTAAATTTGAAAGCAAATTTGTGATAAGACATTTAGAATTCTGAAATTTAATATCAACTTATACATATTCATGAGACTTATGAGCATTTAGTATTTGCATTTTTATGTTTCACATATTGTTTGCAGGTTATATGTATCCATTATCAAAGTCATAGTATTCCTCGGTATCTAGGATTTGATAAGAGGGAGATGGAATACTTCTTGATAGGACATCGATATAAATTAGTTCGCAGTTTTATCGACTTTGGGAATCGTCGATATGGAAACTGTAGCATCACATACTCCTATTGATGCGGGAGCATCAGAGCTAGAACAACCTGAGCTGACCCGAACAACTCTGGATCATTAAACAGGTCTGGAACAAGCAGCGCTGGGATACGACGATATTCCTACCCGGGGTCTAAGCGTTACTTTACTGAAGTTGGACCAACCAAATGGATAAATATGGTCTTTAAAGAAGGTTCTCGAAGACTTGCATAGTCATTTTTGTTTTTAGTAATCAGCATTAAGTTTAGTCTCGTCTTTCTACATTCATGCATTTAAACTAAGTTGTTTCCAATGTAACTAGTTTTTATGCATGTAGACTAGCTTTTATTTCTCATTTAATGTATTCTCCTTTATAAATGAGGCTTATTATGACTTTGGATCTGTTTAGATCAACTCCTTTATCCTCTGGTTTTGGAAGAGCCATTGGTGGTGGATTTCGAGCGTCTTTATCATCTGGTGGTGGCAACTTTATCCAGGTGTGGTGTCAGCTCAACCGGTTTCTTTATCACTTTGTGGTGGCAACTTTATCAAAGTGTGGTGATCCGGATCTTCCTAGTTACTCTGTTACGATACCCCCCCTTTCACTTCGTACTCACGCTTCCGGGAAAACGCATCAAGAGGTATCAGAGCTTATAATTCAGGTTGGTGGAGAAAGTCTGCAGTTTGATAATTGATAGTGGAAGTTGTACTAATGTGGCGTCTAGTACATTTGTGGAGAAGGCTGAGTTTGCCAACTATAAAGCATCATTGCCAACAACCCTTGGCTCAAGTGGTAAGAGGTAAGTCTTCCAACTTAAAGGTCAAGGGTTCGAGGCACACGCTTACCAATTCAAAAAAAAAAACTATAAAGCATCAACAACCTTACAAGCTGAAGTGGTTGACTGATGGGAGCAAGTTGCAGGTTTCTAAACAGGTAGCAATTTCCTTTCCTATTGGGAAGAACAACCATGACGAGGTAATCTGTGATGTCATTCCAATGGATGCTTGTCATCTATTGCTTGGCAGACCTTGGGAGTTTGATAGAAGAGCTATACATGATGGGTACAAGAACACTTAATCATTTTCATAAGGATAAAAAGCACATTACATTGGCACCATTATCACCTACTATGTGTGCTAAGTCTGCAGCGGAGAAATGCAAGGAGGACATGTTTTTGGGTGAAACCAAAATCATGAAGAAAATGTGTAAGGGCAAGGAGGTCTTTGCTCTGCTGGTGGTTGAAAAGAATGACGGAGCTGAAGTGATTTCTCATCCAGTGATGCTGAAATTGATGGGAGAGTTCAGTGATGTTTTTCCTAAAGAGTTACCACCTGGCCTACCTCCAAACAGATGTATTGAGCATCGAATTGATTTACTACCTGGTGCATCTTTGCCAAACATACCAGCTTATAGATGCAATCCAGAAGAGGCTAAGGAGTTGCAAAAAAAAGTGGAAGAGCTGATTGATTGAGGGTATGTCAGGGAGAGCATGAGTCCATGTTCTGTACCAGCTCTGCTTATACCCGAAAAAGATGGTTCGATGAGGATGTGTGTAGACAGTCGAGCTATTAATAAGATAACTATCAAGTATCGTTATCCTATACCCAGGTTCGATGACATGCTAGATGAGCTGAATGGATCAATGGTATTCTCAAAAATTGATCTAAGGAGTGGATATCACCAGATCAGAATGAAGGTAGGTGATCAGTGGAAGACTGCATTCAAGACGAAGAATGGACTGTTTGAATGGCTAGTCATGCCATTTGGATTATCCAATGCACCCAACACTTTCATGAGACTTATGAATCAGGTTCTACGTGATTTAATTGGAAAGTTTGTGGTGGTTTATTTTGATGATATTCTTTTTTTTTTATTATGATAAGCGGGAGGAGCCCGAAACAAATACAATGAAAGAAAAATAAAAAAAGAGAGAACGAGTGGAAGCCAAGAAAGAGGAGAGAGAAAGAGCCGGGTGGTGCGAAATTTTAGGGTTCTTTTCACGTCACTTTCCGACGCCGCCTATCTTCTTCTCCGGTTTTCTTGGGTGCTCGGTGGTTGGTCGGTTTTTTCTGGTTAGTTATCTAGATCTCTGTGTCCGATTGTCTCCCTACTAGCAGGCACGACTTTTTTTGAAGGAAATGTCGATAGTAGGGGAGGCTCATCTCCTCCTTCCTCCTCCTGGCGGTGGAGTACCAGATTCTTTGGGATCTGATTCACTACCAAAACAGCGAGAATTTGGTAAGGAGGAATCGGCTGGTTCATATAGTGGTGGGAACTCGAGTGGTCGTGCTGATTGGGTGTCTCTGTTCTTACGGAAGAAAAAGGTTGTGCGTACTCCTCTCCAGTTTACTGCGCCTGTGATTTGTGATGGTAAACATTCAGTGGCTTTCTCAGTTGCTGATTTTGAGGATGAGAGAAAGGAATATGAGCACTGGTTAGTGGGTACTTTTGTTGGTCCGAGATTGCCATTTCCAGTGGTGCTTAATGCTTTGAGGAAGATCTGGCAACCTAAAGGTGATTTCAAGCTCACTTTGCAAGGTGATTCTTTATTTTTTATGTATTTCTCTCTTGAGGAGGATAGAGAGAGAATTTTGGATCATGAACCCTTGTTTATTCTAAATCATCTTTTTGTTACTCGTCCATGGTCTCCTATGATTGAGAATGAGATTCAAAACATAGAGTCTATCCCTATATGGGTCTGTTTTAGGAAGGTTCCTTCCCTTTTTTGGAATCCCAAAGGACTTGCTCGTATTGCTAGTGCAATTGGGAGGCCTATCATGTTAGACCAGCCAACTGAATCTCGTACTAGGATGTCTTATGCAAGGGTATGTATTGAAGTTGGGAAGGATTGTCAATACCCTGAGGACATCTCCTTATTGATTGATGGTGTTAGCATGAGCCCTGTTCAGGTAGAGTACCCTTGGAAGCCACCTTTTTGCTCTATGTGTAAGGAGTTTGGACACTTTGTTAGCAGGTGCCCTTGTGTTCCTAGGGAAGAGGAGACTAAACCAACCCATACTAGTAATGTTGAGCAGGGTAGGAACTCTAGAGTACCACCTGCTCGACAGAATGCTAAAGAGAAGGTTGGTGTTGGGAATTTTGCTGGTTTCAAAGGTAAAGGGGTGCCCCATCCTCCACAAGGGATCACCATCAAGGAAAGTATGGGTGGAGCTCCACAGAGTAAGGACCAGGGGGTGACCATTGAAGTGCTTAAAAGGGCTTCTGGTTCTAGGTTTGCTGTTCTGAATCATACTATGGCTACTGGTCAGCACAATGGTGATAAGAATATAGCTGATTTGGGAATCACTACTACTGTCACACAGAATACCACTGAATACATGGATGAGGCAGGTTGGACTCCAGTGGTGAAGAGGAAGAATAAAGGTGGGGTTGGAGGTGCAGGTCAGGCTCAAGCTGGGGTTAAAAGAGCTTGTATAGCTGATGAGGGGCCTAGTGTAGAAACCCAGGTAAGCTGCAAGATGGATGGACTGGAGGGTGGTGCCCAGGATGTGGAGGACATGGCCATGGATCTCAAGAGGGAGGGTATTGCTGGGGTAATAGCCAGGTTTGATCAAAGGGAGAAGACTTTGTCTCAGGGTACAGTTAGTTTGAAAGGGGTTGCTCTTAGGAAACCTCTCAGAGTTTTAAATGATTAAGATGGGTAGCTGGAATGTGAGAGGCCTTAATGGCCCTCAAAGAATAAAAGAGGTCAAAGACCTTATTAGAATTCATCAGTTGTGTTTATGTGGATTAGTTGAAACTAAGGTGACAGAGAATAGTAGGCTCTCTATTCAGAGAGCTATTAACCCTTTTTGGGCTTATCTTGACAGTTATTCTGCTGGAGGAGGTGGGAGAATTTGGATTGGTTGGGATGCTAATATGCTTACTTTGAGTCTTGTTTTTAGTTCTGACCAGATTTTGGCAGCTAGAGTGGTAACTTCTGATTCAAAAATGTTTATGTTGGCTGTTGTTTATGGGCACAATAGTAGAAATCAGAGGTGTAATCTGTGGCATGATATGAGATTATTGATTAGGAGGTTCCCTCGTCCTTGGTCTTTTATGGGGGATTTCAACTCCATTCTCAAGGCTGATGAGAAGGTGGGGGGGATCCTGTTAGGTTGAGTCACTATAGTGATTTTGCAGATTGTGTGTATGATACTGAGTTATTGGACTGTCCTTATACTGGATGCCAATATACTTGGAATAATATGCAGGAGGGTAGTAACAGTGTATTCAGCAAGCTGGACAGAGTCCTTGTGAATTTGGATTGGTTGGGGTTATTCCCTGCTTCTAGGGTCAGTTTTCTCCCTCCTGGTATGGTGGATCATTCTCCAGCTATATTCTCTTTAGCTGAGGTCAGTTGTATTGGAAGAAGACCTTTTAAGTTTTTCAACTATTGGTGTGATGAGCCTGGGTTCTTTGATTTGGTGGAGGAGGAATGGGGCAAGAAGGTGGAGGGTACTCCAATGTATCAACTTGTTACTAGGTTGAAGTGGGTGAAGGCTAGGTTGGTGCAATGGAAAGTGGCAAGGTACTTACATGTTTCTGAGCAGGTGGCTGAAGCAAGAGAGGTTGTAGATGCAGTGCAGAGGCAACTTCAAGATAGTCCTCAAGATATTGGGCTCAGAAGAGCTGAGAGGCAGGCTGTTTCTGAGCTTTCTCACTTAGCAAGTGCTGAGGCATCCATGCTTAAGCAGAAGGCCAGGATTCAATGGCTTAATGAGGATGATAGTAACACAACCTTCTTTCACAATACCATCAAGGAGAGAAAGGCTAGAAACAGTATTTTCAAGATCACCAACAGGGAGGGAGTGGTCCTTGAAGAGCAGCAGCAAGTTGTGGATGAATGTGTGGATTTCTATAGGTCTTTTTTTGGTAGTGAGGAGGATGGAGAGGGTGAGGACACTGTCCTTGATTCTTTTACCTTTGCTAACTCTCTCTCTTTGTGTGATCAACAGGTTCTAGTGGAGCCAGTGACTAGGGATGAGGTTGTTTATGCTCTTTCCACCATTGGCTCAGACAAAGCCCCTGGTCCTGATGGCTTTTCCTCATATTTCTTTAAGAGATGCTGGTCAGTGGTTGGCAATGATTTCATTAAAGCCATTCTTAGCTTTTTTAAATCTGGGAAGCTGTTGGGTGAGGTGAATGCTACACTTTTGTCCCTGGTTCCT
The DNA here is from genome assembly GCA_002897215.1 of Eschscholzia californica subsp. californica. Classification (NCBI taxonomy): domain Eukaryota; kingdom Viridiplantae; phylum Streptophyta; class Magnoliopsida; order Ranunculales; family Papaveraceae; genus Eschscholzia; species Eschscholzia californica. The sequence continues at coordinate 213,004 of BEHA01000589.1, forward strand.
AAGGTCCCCAATGTGAATACTATGTCTGATTTTAGACCCATTGCTTGCTGTAATGTGATTTATAAGACTATCACTAAAATCTTGACTGTTAGATTGAAGAAAGTGGTCACAGCTTTAGTCAGTGATAGTCAATCAACTTTTATCTCTGGGAGGTCTATTTAGGATAACATTATGATGGCCTATGAGCTTGTGAGGGCTTATGGGAGAAAGGATGGTCAGCCTAGGTGTTCTGTTAAAATTGACCTTCAAAAGGCTTATGATACTGTCAGGTGGAGGTCCCTCCTCAAAATTCTCAAGAAATTTGGCTTGCCTGACAAGTTCATTAGATGGATTAAAGTTTGTATAACTACCCCCAAGTTCTCTGTAGTTGTGAATGGTGCTGTAAATGGTTACTTTGAGGGGAAGAAGGGGCTCAGGCAGGGGTGTCCTATCTCTCCTTATCTTTTTGTAATGGTGATGGAGGTGTTTGTTGTCCTGCTGCTCAGAAAGCAAGCTTCTGGTGACTTTCATCTCCATCCTAGATGTGAAGACCCTATTGTGACTCACTTGTGTTTTGCTGATGATCTAATGATTTTCATGAAGGGGGATAGGGAGTCAGCTGTTGCCCTCAGAGAGGTTCTTGAGGAGTTCTCCCTTTGCACTGGGCTGGTTGCAAATTGTAGGAAAAGCTCAGTATTTTTTGCTTGTGTGACAGATGCTAGTAAGTGGGATCTAATGCAGATTCTGGGCTTTCAAGAAGGAGGTTTGCCTGTTAGATATCTTGGGCTCCCCCTCTTATCTACTAGGCTCTCCTACACTGATTGTATCCCCCTGATTCAGAGAATTTCTAATAAGGTCCAGTCATGGAAGGCAAGGTACCTTACTTTTGCTGGTAGGTTGCTCTTGGTTAATGTTGTGCTGAACAGTATGCTCATTTATTGGATGTCAGTGTTTCTATTGCCTAAAAGAGCCTATAAAGAAACAAACAGTATTCTTAATAGGTTTATATGGAGTGGGATTGAGTTGAATACCAAGAGAACCACAGTCAAGTGGAGGATTATGTGTCTTCCTAAGAATGAGGGGGGATTAGGGATCAGGGACCTTGAAACCCTCAATTTAGCTTTTAATCTCAGGCATGTGTGGGAGGTTGCTACTAAAAAAGACACCTTGTGGGTTAAGTGGGTTCTTAAACACCTGGTTAAGGCTCAAAACTTTTGGCTCATGGAAGCCCCTAAAGACTGCTCTTAGTGCTGGAGGAAAATTTTGGAGAATAGAGGCTGTGCTCAGCAGTTTATATTCCATATTTTGGGTGATGGTGCTAGTACATCTTTCTGGACTGACCCTTGGCACCCCTTAGGTCCTCTCATTGGGCTGTTTGAGCCTCATTTCAGATACAGCTCCTATTTGCATATCAATATCAAGGTCTCTGATTTTATTAGAGAAGGAGTGTGGCAGGTTCCTGACCACTTGTATTTTGAACTCCCTACTGTGTTCTCTAGGCTCCATGAGGTTCAACTGCAGGTTGCTGTTAGTGATAAGGTAGTTTGGAGAGTGAATTCTAAGGGGGTTTACTCTCTCAAAGATATCTATGATGCTCTCAGGCCAAGGAGTCATGAAGTGAATTGGAAGAAGCTGTTATCGTCCCCCAAGTGCATTCCTAGGCATTGCTTCACCACTTGGTTGGTCTTGAATAATGGTCTTAAGACCAGGGAGAGGCTTCAATCTTGGGGTATGAATGTGGGTGTTAGCTGTGGTATCTGTGGGGAGAGTATTGAGACAGAATTTCACCTCTTCTTTGAATGCAGGTTTGCTCGAGAGCTTTGGTTGAAATTATTGGCTGCCTTGGGGTTCATTAGACAGTGCTTGCAATCTGTTACTGCTGAGATTGATTGGTGTGCTACCCATTTCAGTGGTGCCTCCCTAACTGCTGTTTTGGGTAGATTGGTGATGAACAGCTTCTTTTACCATGTCTGGCAGGAAAGGAATGGCAGAATTTTCAGGGGGAGAACCAGGACTGTAGCTGAGGTTTTCTTTATTATTGTGGATGAAGTTAAAATCATAACGGCTGCTTGGAAAGGTAGGTTGGAGGATAATGCTCAGAATTCCTCCCTTGCCTCAAATTGGAACCTCAATGTGACATTATCTAGGCCAAGGTTTAGGGGTTGTAAGTGGGATCCTCCTCCTAGTGGCTGGGTCTTGGTGAGTTCAGATGGATCTCTTGACAACAAGGCTGCTGGCTATGGTGCTATGCTTAGGGATGAAATTGGGTCTGTGATAGGCCTTGGGGCTGGTTCTTGCTCTGCTATTTCTGTGCTCACCCATGAGCTCCAAGGGGTTGAGTTTGGTCTGAGAATTGCTCAAGCCCATCACTGTAAGCAAGTGTTGATTGCAACAGACTCAATGGCTGTCTACCTGCTGCTGTCCAACTTTGATAAGCTTCCTCCCTGGAATGCTTGGCTAGTCTGGATGTCTATTAAAGTGTTGTGGGGCTCCTTCACTCTTTGTAAGGTCAAGCATGTCTTTCGGGAGGTCAACCAGGCTGCAGATTTTCTGTCCAAAATGAAGCCTGCTGGTGAAATGGTGCTTGATCCGACCAAATTGCCTCCTGACCTGAGTTTGATCATTAGTGATGATAGTAGGGGCAAAGTTAGATTAAGGAAATTTTGGGATTAATTGTATAGTTTCTCTTTTGGTTTGCTTGTTGCTTTTTGCTTGTCTCCTTTTTAGGGTCTGGGCCCTTTAAACCCTGCTCACTAATGCAAAAAAAAAAATCAAAAAAGAAAAAACAGCAAAGAAGTCAAATTACATCATCTCATTATCCCCACCCTTTCCTCATTCTCACTGTTCCTCTAGAGTCCGCATTGACGATATTGACTAATTCCACCGGAAGTTGACTAATATTCAAGTGAGTCACCCCCGGTCCGAGCTTCATCTTCGACAGGAAATCTGCAGCCTGATTGGCTTCTCTATAGACATGAAAAACCCGAAAACTCCGAAATTGACTCCGAAGCCTCTGAACCCTCTTCCACAAACGCCTAGCCCTCCATGGTAATTTCTGATGTGGTTTTGCAAGAAGTAACTTGATATTCATCGAGTCAAGACCAAGTTCAACTTCCTGCAATCCGGCACTAAGTGCTAACTCCAATCCCAACTCAACACCCTGTAGCTCGTGTATGAAAATAGTCTGTCCTTCAACCTGACCTGTGGCTGCTCTCACAACAGTCCCCTCCGAGTCTCGAATAATGGCTCCATACCCAGCATCCACCTCGTTCAGTGCACCATCCGTATTAATCATATATCTCCCTGCCATCGGCCGAGTCCATTTGCATAAGGTGTAAACCGGCTTTTGGAGAGAGATAGTAAGATTCCAGCGCTCGATGGTTCTCCGATTCTCCTCCGTATCTTCAAACCGTTTGGTAACAGTATTCAGTTTGATCCTCACTTCATCACAAATAGTGTGTATAATCAGCTCCGGTGACATGACATTACTTCTAAATACCCTATTATTCCGCTCCTTCCAAATATGATAAACATAGGCATTTAGAAGCAGACGGCCCACTCGGGCAGCAATAGAAAGCCCACCAAAGTGATTAATGCACCACTGTAGCTACCCTTCAAGATCTGCAGCACATACTCTCTGATATCCCATCTTGAGTAATAACGATTCCCATATAATCTTTGTAACCGAACAGCCAAAGAATAAGTGGAAAACCGTTTCTTCATCAGGAATTTGAATGTTCTCAATATTGCCTGCTGCTTGAGGCATATGTGGGACATCTTTATTACAAAGGACACTCTATGGGTTCAGTGGGTGCAGGCTAATATTATAAAGAAGAAGAAGTTCTGGCTTATGGAGATTACATCCTCAGCTTCTTGGGTTTGGAGAAGGCTCATGCAGTATAGAGTTTATGGTTTGAGATTTGTTGTTCATATCATTGGTAATGGAAGCTTAACTAGGCTTTGGAAGGACAACTGGCACCCTTTAGGGATTCTTGCTCAGTTTCTCTCTGATATTTTCAGATATGATAGTAGATTCCATGCTGAGGCCATGGTTAGCTCTTGTATTTTGAATGGTGAATGGGTTGTGCCTTGGCAACTGGATGAATTCTTGGTAGATTTTACTGCTTTGTTGCAGGAAGTTCCCATTGATGAAGATAGTGTTGACTTGCTTATTTGGAAGGTTGGTGATTCAAGAGAGTTCTCCGTGAAAGAGACTTATGAGGCCATGAGACAGGTTGGAGTTGAGGTGCATTGGCATTGGCATAGGCTGGTCTGGTTCTCTCATAATATTCCTAGACAAAGCTTATTGCTTGGTTGGCTCTCAAGGGGGGTTTGAAAACCAAATGTAAGCTTCTTTTTTGGGGGATTGAAGTGGATCCTACTTGCTTTCTGTGTAACCAGGGCATTGAGGATGAGAATCATTTGTTTTTCCATTGTAACTATTCTAAGTTCATCTGGACAAAGTTGTTACATACCCTAGGTCTTGTTAGAATAAGCAGAGGTGATTGGGAGAATGAAGTGGTATGGTGCTCCACTATGTTTAAGGGGAGGGATGTGTTTGCCTTGTTAGGGAAGTTGGACTTCTGCTGTTTCATATATCATATTTGGTGGGAAAGGAATAGAAGATTTCATGATGGTGCCTCTCTGAGTAAGGAGCTTGTGCTCTAAAAGATCACTACTGATATCAGGTTGAAAATTATCTCCATCAAGTGCCAGTTTGATGACACTCCTAGGAATAGGAATTTGGCTGCAGCTTGGAACATTGGGCTGAACCTGGTTAAGCCTAGGATGCTGGAGTGTAAATGGGAGGGTCCTGAAGTGGGGAATGTGCTTATCAATACTGATGGAGCTTTCTCCTTAGTTGCTGCTGGGTATGGTTGTATCATAAGGGATGTTGATGGTGTTGTTTTTGGTGCTGCCCATGGTAAGGCAGACCCTATGTCAGTTTTGTTTCATGAGCTTCAAGCCATTGAGTTGGGGTTGAGACTGGCCAGAAGCCTCTCTCTGACCAGGGTTACTATTGCTACAGACTCTAAGTCTGCTATGACTTTGTTGGTTGCCAAGGTCCCTAAACCTCCTTGGAGGATCAAGGCTTAATATAAGAAGATTAAGGTGCTGATGGGATCCTTTCTAAGTTATTCTATCCAGCATGCTTTTAGAGAGGTTAATGGTGCTGCTGACGGGTTATCTAGGAATACTCCTAGCAATGGTGAATTGTTTCTGAATTTGGAAGACCTGAGCATGGAGCTATTGCATATTCTTGAGGAGGACATGAGGGGTGCTAGTAGAGTTAGAAAGAAATGTTTGTATTCTCGTTTTTTCTTGTTATTTCTTTTTTGGTCTGGTGGGCTGGTTTGATTGTTTTATTTTGTTGGAGTGGTTTGTTTCCTCCTAGTAGGATTGGTTGATGTAGTCTTGTGGGATTTTGTTTTTTGGGTCTGGCTCCCTCAGCCTGCTGATTAATGCAAAAAAAAAATCGCACAAGTTTTGATTTTTTTTTCATCCAATATGTTTCATATGTCCTAAAAATCAATTTTATATGATGTTTTGGGGTTTTACCTCAATTTCTCCCACTTACGGAAGCTGAAGGAGCTCTTCTCATCACGAGGGTGACTAGAGATGAGATTTTTGCTGCTGTACAGACTATTGGTTCTGATCGATCGCCGGGGCCGGATGGGTTCTCTTCCCATTTTTTTAAGGCGTGTTGGGACATCGTGGGAGATGATTTTGTGGAAGCTATCCAGAGGTTCTTCAGCTCAGGAAAACTTCTCAAAGAGGTAAACTATACTTTTGTGACTCTAATTCCTAAAATAGATAATGCTTCTTCAGTGTCAGATTTCAGACCGATGTCTTGTTGTAATGTGTTGTATAAATGCATTACCAAGATTCTTACTATACGACCAAAGGGAGTTATTTATTCGATGATCAGTCCAAACCAATCAGCCTTTATTTCTGGTCGTACTATTCAGGACAATATCATGCTAGCCCATGAGATTGTTCGGAATTACCACCGACCAGATACCTCGGCTAGGT
>BEHA01000589.1:222802-233247 GCA_002897215.1 Eschscholzia californica subsp. californica
AAATATTGATGGTAACTCTATCCAACTTAGCCCAAATGGTCAACAACCCTTGGTTGGAGTGGTAAGAGATATAATCTTCCACCTTAGAGGTCAAGGGTTCGAGACACGCTCAACTATTCAAAAAAAAAAAACTTAGCCCAAATGGGCTCCTCCCCCTCCTGACCATTGTACTAAGTACAAAGAGCCCCAACAAAAGAGCAGTCAAAGAGCCTAGCATCCTGAAAACAGACCCTCATGTCCTCCCACTGAGAAACCCTCACAGCCTTCCCTCCCATCTTCTTCTCACTCTTCAAGATGGAATTAAAATCACCCAGGAATATCCAAGGAGCCTCAAAAGACTCACTCAGATCCCTAATCTCCTTCCACAAACTCTGCCTAAGCCCTGCAGAATTCCTACCATAAACCACAACCAGTAAGCACTCTGTACCATCCATAAAAGAAACATGAACAGCAAGAATTTGATCTGATTTAAACAACAACTGAACATCCATCACCTTAGGATCCCAGCCCACCCAAATTCTCCCACCTTCATCCTCCTCATAGTTATCCAAAAAGGACCAATAAGGATTTATACTTCTCTGCACCTTCACTTTATTCATAGTCTGAACTCTTGTTTCAACCAATCCCAAAAAACCTAGCTGTTTAGAACTAATGAGATCTCCAACATCTCTTACTCTTGGAGGATTATTCAATCCCCTAACATTCCAACTGCCCAGATTCATTTTGAAACTCTAACAGTTCCCCTCCCCTTCAAACTAGCCACAGAACCTCTACCAGCTCCTCCATGGGTAAACATAGCCACCTTATTAGCTACCCCAACCAGCTCTTCCCTATCACCAGGAATCTGCTCACCTCTACTAACCACACCAGGAATAGAATCAGCACCCTTAGACAAATCCTCCTCTGTGTGATTATCAATTATACACCTCACTATCCTCAAGGGAACCCACAGCAGTAAGCTCCTTTGATATACCAAACTTCTTATTCCTTTTATTAGTTACCATAGATAGACCAACCCACATTGTCTTCCATCACCTCATCCAGAGAACCAAAGCATGAATGTACTAAAGGACCCTTCTTACTCTTTGCCATATCAGTCATACTAGATGACTGAGGATGATCTTGAGTAACTAACCCACTTTTTGTAGGAGGCAATCCAGAAGAATTACCAACCTGAGGACAAGTGGGTGCAGCAGAGGAAGGATGACCTACAGTAGCTGAACCAGGCTTAGCTAACTTATTAGTATTCATCTGAGTCCTAACCACCCACTCCTTAGTCGTTTCTAGCCTACCCACACCACCAGGTCCAGTATGCTGCTGTTCTTCCTTCTGCCCACTCTTTGGGGCATTCTGTCGAACACTTAACCTGCATCTTCCCACAGAGTGTCCAAAAGATCCACAGTTAGAACACTTTAATGGCTTCCCTGCATACTCCACCTTAACCTCAATCCTCCTCCATCCATCCACCACAAGGGGAATAATCCAAGGAAACATACACTCCTTCCCAACCTCTACCAACACCCTTGCAAAGGACATGCGAGTTTTACTCTCTGTTGGACCATCCAACATTATAGGGGTACCAATATTGCTAGCTATTCGAGCTAATCCTCTTCGAGTCCAAAGAAAACCTGGAACATTAATCAGACATACCCAGACAGGCAGTGAGTCTATCTCCTCAATCTCCTCTTCAATAAACAACCTCCAAGGACGAACCACAAATAATCGGTTAGGTATATAGATCGACTCCATCTCCAACACTCGACTTCTATCTTCTTCCAGATCAAATCTAATAATAAAGGCAGATTCACCTTGAGACGTAAAATCTTCTCAAGGTATTACGAACCAAAATAAAATCTAATCTCTTCCCTATAAACAATCCTACCAACCAGTTCTCACATTCTCTAATATCCTCAGCAAATTCATCAGTAGAAATAGCCTGAATTCGCTCATTATTCACCACCTCATGAGGAAAAAACTCCATCTTCTCACGTACAACTTCCTCATTCCTCTGAAATAATGAAGCCCAATTAGAGTAGAAATTGGAACTACCACCTACTCTAGAAAAACCCGATCCCTTCTCACCATCACTTCCCTATTTCGAAGGTAGCTCCGTTCCATAAGAACTCGAGCCTCCCTCACCAGGAGGAACTTGATTGTAGGGTCTGTTATATGGCTTCTTCCTTGTTTTGATCTGCTTCTCCACCTTGATAGCAAGCTTCTTTACGTCATCAAGAGTCCAGAAAGGCTGCAGCTCAACTTCGGTTGAAATTTCGTCATTCAAACCATGTACAAAGCGTACAATAATCCTTTTTTGTGGTTCTTGAACATCACACCGTAATTGCAGAAGATCAAACTCCCTTGTATATTCTTCTACAGTCATCTTCTCTTGTTGCAAGTGTGTAAGCTTTAGGTACAAATCTTACTAGTAATCATCGGGTAAAAATCTCCTCTTCATAAGTCGTTTTAGCTTCTCCCAAGACCTGATTCTGGTCTTGCCTTCTCTTAAACGCTGCGACTCAAAAGTATCCCACCAAAGGCTAGCATAATAACCCTTTAGCCTTAAGGTTGCTATTTTATACTTTTTCTCATCATCATAAATATTATATTCAAATGCACGTTCCAATGATCTTAACCAATCTAGATAGTCATCTGGATTTAGATTACCTTCAAAATCAGGAAAATCAACTTTCAATTCTTCTTGCCGAGTGTGTTGTTGATGTGGTCGAGTATCTCTTCTTCTCCCACGTCCAGAACTAACACAATGATCATCATTAGAACTAAGAGAAACACGTCTGTCTTCATCAGAAGATGAATGGTTATCTCCAACTCTTTGTCTTCTTGGCTGCGCTTGCACATTCATGCCATTAAAAGCCTGGACCATTTGTTGCATTTGCTGCCTCATTTCCTCCATTTGCTGCCTCAGCGTATGCTTGGTCGAGAGTCAATCCTCTTGGAAATTCCATATTATCAAAACAGGGGATTTATAACTTCACTTGATACCACTTGAATTATAAGCTTCTGAATTATAATTTCACTCCACCAACCTGAATTAGAGCTCTGATACCACTTGATGCGTTGTCCCGGAAGCGTGAGTACAGAGTGAAAGGGGAGTATCGTAACAGAGTAACTAGGAAGATCCGGATCACCACACTTTGATAAAGTTGCCACCACAAAGTGATAAAGAAGCCGGTTGAGCTAACACCACACCTGGATAAAGTTTTTTTTATTTGAAATGTTCAACGGGTTATAGGGCCCGACCCTTTACATCAAATAAGACTTATTTTGTTAAAACTAATAAATACAATAAAAACAACTACGGAGTAACGTTTTAAAAATTAACCTAAGTATACCGAACCCTAATTACACCTCTTTTATCATCTCGTAGTATATTCTGTAGATCTACTGGTATTTCATTGGGTAACATTTCCATGTAGCCTGTTTGAGGACGTAACTTGGATAAAAAAATCTGTGGCCTGGTTGATATCTCGGAAAACATGTATAATCGAACATTCCTCAAACCTCGTCCAAAGTGATCGAATTTCCCGAAACAATCGGGTGACCTGCCAAGGAGAGTTACCTTCGGTTTGGGTCAAGATAGAGACAATTTGAGAGGAGTCTGTAGCTATCTTTATTCGTTGCTTATTAAATTTGATAGCCAGCCTTAGCCCCATAAGTACCCCCTGCAATTCATGCTTGATAACGGATTCACTTGGTACCACCGAGGCAGCTGCTATAACCAAATCTGCTTGGTCATCACGTAAAACTCCAAACCCACCATAAGAACCGTCAAATGCCCCATCTGTGTTGATTAAGGTGACTCCCTCGTCTGGCCTATGCCATTTGCAAGTCCGAGGTGCCTTTAAAGACAGCGGTATGTTCAAATTCCACCGTTCTAGTAGTAGTTGGGCCTCCCTCGATGATGTGGGCTTCTTCCTCCATGACAGCACCTTCATTTTAATCTCACTTACCATTAACCTGAGGACATACTGCTGGGTTCGAGATTCTCCTCGAAACACCCTATTGTTTCGTTCGACCCACACATGATAGAAATAGGCCGTAAAAGCCATGCAGCCCAGTTGACTAAGTACTGAATTTCCTTTAAAAGCCTGTACACACCAGGTAACCTCCTCAGACCATACTCCCGTGTGATTGCGACTAAGGCCCAGCAAAAGTAGTACATCAGTCCAAATGGAAATAGAATAGGGGCATTGGAAGAAAAGATGTTCGTCTGTTTCCTCCGCCGAATGACATAATGGGCAGAACGCATCAATTTGGAGCCCCCCATGTTCGTAGCTTCATTTTGGTTTTTAAGCCACCACCAGATGATAAAGACGCTCGAAATCCACCACCAATGGCTCTTCCAAAACCAGAGGATAAAGGAATTGATCTAAACAGATCCAAAGTCACAAATATTCTATAAATTTCCAATTCAATATTCTCTGATTTTTCCATTCATAATAAGCCTCATTATATAGAGGAGAATACATTAAATGGGGAAATAAAAGCTAGTCTAAATGCATTGAAACTAGATACATTGGAAACAGCTTAGTTTAAATGCATGAATATAGAAAGACTAGACTAAACTTTTTTTTTGCATTAATCAGCAGGCTAAAAAGGGAGCCAGACCCAAAAACAAAAAAGCCACACCCAACATTAGCCTATACCAGTAGGGTTAAAACAGAAATCCCACCTCTCCAAAGAAACAAAAGACATCAAAACAACCCTCATCAACAAACTAATGTTTATAAGACAAATACAAAAAATTGCACTGATTTTCTTCTAAAACGACTAACTCCTTGCCTGTCCTCATCAAGCTGCTGCAGCAAATCATGGTTAAACATAGAAGGGTCCAGCGTCCAGCACCTCCTCTCCCACAACAGTACCATTCTTGGAAAGCCAATCAGCAACTTGATTGAGCTCTCTGAACACATGCTTAATGGAGCATCTCCCAAATTCAGCCATTAGTCCTTTAATTTTCCTGTACAAACCATCAGCTTTCCAAGGGGGAACAAGCTCCACTGATCTAAGAAAGTCACAAGCAGACTTAGAATCAGTGGCAACAACCACATTAGCAAAGCTGCAGGTCCTTAGCCAATCGTAGCCCAGCTTCTATACCTTGAAGCTCATGATATAAAACAGAGGAAGGAGTAGAGACACCTCTAGCAGCAACAAGAGCCTCCCCTTTATGATTCCTCAAGATGCAACCATAACCAGCCCCGGAAGGAGAGAAAGCACCATCTGTGCTTATCAAGACAGCATTCTTCTCTGGACCCTGCCAAACACATTCAATAACACCAGCTGTTACAAAGGAAAAGTCCAAATTCCATTCAGATGCAATCTGCCTGCTCCTTGAATTGTCCAAAACTTTGACAGAAGTAGCCATCATCTTCATTTTCACATCAGAGATAATGAGGAAGATAACCATTTCTCTACTATGGGCAGCAACATTGTGAAGCCTCCTGTTCCTTTCCCACCAAATGTGGTAAAGGTAGCCATTAAAAGCAAGCCTTCCCAACAAATCAATCCCATCCTTCCCTTTAAACATCTTGGCAATCCAGTCCACCTCCCTCTCCCAATCATGAGTAGACACCTTGACAATACCAAGCATATGGAGCAGCCTGTGCCAAATAAAAGAGGAGAAAGGGCACTGAAAAAAGAGATGAAATTCATCCTCACTAGCAGAACCACACAACTCACATAATGGATCCAACTCAATGCCCCAAAATAACAATTTGCACTTGGTTTTCAAACCTCCTCTCAGAGCAACCCATGAGATAAAACTATGCCTAGGAATATTATGAGAGAACCACACCAACCTATGCCAAGAGAAAGTTGGACCAAATCTTCTAAGACCTTCATAGGTGCGTTTAAGAGTGAACTCACCGTTCTCATTAGCTTTCCAAACCCTGAGATCTTCCATGCTGTCTTCAATGGGAACTTCCTCAATCCTTTCAACAATAGGGCCTAAATGACCAGCCAAGTACAAGGGGATATCCCACTGACCCTGCTTAATACAAGAACTAACAGTAGCCCTGGCATGCAGCACACTGTCATATCTGAAAACCTGGCCAAAGAAATCATGAAGGGGGCCTAAAGGATGCCAATTATCATACCAGAAGCTAATAATATGACCATTGCCCGCCACATGAAAAGAAAATTGCAGCCCATAGCATCTATAATGATTGATGAAGTAATAATAAAGGCAGCAGCTTGGGGGTGCAGGTTAGAAGATAATGCCTCTAATCTTTTGTTTGTTGAGAAGTGGAACTTGAATGTAGTCTTAAGTAAGCCTAAGACCAGAGGTTACAAATGGGAAGGCCCTCCTCAAGGCTATGTACTGATTAGTACAGATGGTTCTCTGAATGCTGATTCAGCTGGATATGGGGTTTTGATTCGAAATGCTGCTGGTGAGGTTCTCTGCCTTGGCCCAGTCCATTGATGTTCATGAGCTCCAAGGTGTTGAGTTTGGGTTGAGGTTGACTCATTCCCACCATTATGACAATGTTGTGATTGCGACTGATTCTATGATGTTGCAGCTGTTGCTCTCTAATTTCTCGAGGCTGCCTCCTTGGAATGCTTGGCATATTTGGCTAAGTATTAAAGTTCTTTGGGCTGGATTCCATAGTTGCAGGATCTGGCATGTGGCGCGTGAAGTAAATATGGCTGCGGATTTCTTGGCTAAGTTGAGGCCTGAGGGTGAAGTTGAGTTGGACCTGGGCCTTTTACCTACTGAGTTTGAGCGTATTGTAAATGATGTTAAAGTAGGTCGAGTGAGATTGAGGAAATGTTGGTAGGCTTGTTTAGCTTCTTTGCTTTTTTATTGTAGTTTTGCTGGTAGTTTTTGCTTGTTTCCTTGTTCTGGGTCTGGGCCCTTTCCTCCCTGCTCATTAATGAAAAAAAAAAGACTAGACTAAACTTAATGCTGAGTAATAAACGAAAATGACTCTTCAAGTCTTCGAGGATCTTCTTTAATGACCATAATTATCCATGTGATTGGTCCAACTTCAGTAAAGTAACGCTCGGACCCGGGTAGGAATATCGTCGTATCCCAGTGCAGCTTGTTCCAGACCTGCTTCATGATCCAGAGCTGTTTGGGTCAGCTCGGGTTGATCTAGCTCCGATGCTCCCGCATCACTTTTCCCCTCTGAGTTTTTGGTAGTCCCACAATAAAATCCATGCTCACATCATCCCACGGCTGTATTGGAACAGGTAAAGGGGTGTACAGACCTGGTTGGAAATGACTCTTCATCTTTTGACACGTTGCACATCTTTCTATGATTGAATGAACATCCCTTATCATCTTGGGCCAAAAGAAATGCTCCTAAAGCATGTCCAATATTTTGTTAATCCCAAAATGACCAGAAAGACCTCCGCCATGTGCTTCACGAATCAGCAACTCCCGAACAAAACTCTTTGGCACGCAGAGCTGGTTTCCTTGAAAAAGAAATCCATCTTGCAAATGGTACTGATTTTGTAACTCCCTTTTTGCACTCATTATAGACTTCAACAAAGTCTAAATCTTCATCATATAAAGTCTTCAACAAATTGAATCCCATAATTCGAGAATCCAGAATAGAGATTAAAGCATACCTCCTTGAGAGTGCATCAACAACAATATTCGTTGTTCCAGCCTTATACTTTGACACGAATGAGAAGGATTTAGAAATTCTACCCATTTAGCATGTCGGTTGTTCAACTTGTGCTGGTTGTTTATGAATCTCAATGCCTCAAGATCAGAATGCAAAACGAACTGACCTGGCTTCAATGAGTCAAAGCTCTTACAATAGCATAAAACTCCTTATCATAAGTTGAGTAGTTCTTTTGTGTTCCTGTAAGCTTCTCACTGAAATAAGCTATGGGACGTTGTCCCTGGATAAGAACAGCTCCTATACCAACTCCACTAGCATCACACTCAACTTCAAACACTTGATTAAAATCTGGAAGTGCTAAAATAGGTGCTTCGCATAGCTTCTATTTCACCACTTCAAATGCCTTTTGTGAAGCACTGCTCCATTCAAACTTGTCCTCTTCAAGCATTCAGTTATTGATGCCACGACAGTGCTGAAATTCTTCACAAAGCGTCTATAGAATGATGCAAGTCCATGAAAGCTTCTTACATCAGATTGGATTGCCGGAATTGGCCAACTCCTTATAGCGTCAACTTTGCTTTCATTAACTGAAATGCCCTTATCTGAAACAATATAACCAAGAAACACAATGCTAGAAGTAAAGAATTCACACTTCTCTGGCTTAGAATATAGCTTGTTTCTTCTCAACACCTTGAAAACTTCCCTGAGGTGTATAGCATGCTCTTCTTCAGTTTTGCTGTAGACAAGAATATCATCAAAATAAACCACAACAAACTTTCCAATTAAGTCTCGCAGGACCTGATTCATAAGTCTCATGAAAGTGTTGGGTGCATTGGATAACCCAAATGGCATGACTAGCCACTCAAACAAGCCACTCTTTGTCTTGGATGCAGTCTTCCATTCATCACCTTCCTTCATTCTGATCTGGTGATATCCATTCCTTAGGTCAATTTTTGAGAATACCTTTGATCCATTCAGCTCATCTAGTGTGTCATCCAACCTGGTATAGGATAACGATACTTGATAGTTATCTTGTTAATAGCTCGGCTGTCTACACTCATCCCCATCAAACCATCTTTCTTTGGTACAAGCAGAACTGGTACGGAACATGGATTCATGCTCTCCCTGACATACCCTCGATCAATCAGCTCTTGCACTTGTTTCTGTAACTCTTTAGTCTCTTCTAGATTACATCTATAAGCTGGACGATTTGGCAAAGGTGCACCAGGTAATAAATAAATTTGATGCTCAATACCTCAGTTTGGAGGTAGTCCGGGTGGTAAATCTTTAGGAAAACATCACTGAACTCATTCATCAATTTCAGCATCAATGGATGAGAAATTACTTCAGCCCCCTCATTCTTTTCAACCACCAGCAAAGCGAAGACCTCCTGGCCTTTACCCATCTTCTTCATGATTTTGGTTCCACCCAAAAACATGTTCTCCTTGCATTTCTCTGTTGCAGATTTAGCACACATAGTAGGTGATAAAGGTGCCAATGTAATATGCTTCTTATCCTTGTGAAAAGAGTAAGTGTTCTTGTACCCATCATGTACAGCTCTTCTAGCAAACTCCCACGGTCTGCCAAGCAATAGATGACAATCATCCATTGGACATCACAGATTACCTCATCATGGTAGTTCTTCCCAATAGAAAAGGAAAGTGCTACCTGTTTAGAAACCTGCAACTTGCTTCCATCAGTCAACCACTTCAGCTTGTAAGGTTGTTGATGTTTTATAGTTGGCAAACTCAGCTTCTCCACAAGTGTACTAGATGTCACATTAGTACAACTTCCACTATCAATGATCAAACTGCAGACTTTTCCTTTGATTGTGCACCGACTCTGGAAAATAGCTTCTCACTGCTCTTCTTCTGTATTAGGAACATAATGCAACACCCTTCGAATCACCAACAATTCTCCTCGATCAGGTTGCTCAATGACTTCATCATCTTCCTCATGAACTTTCTGATCAGCAACTTCTAAATCATGAGACTCCTGCCTTAGCTCTCTTCCTCAATCTCCTCAATCTCTTGAGTTGTCATAACTCTTCGATTAGGACATTCAGCTTGGAAATGCCCAAACCCTTGACATTTAAAGCACTTCTTCTTCAAATTCACATCCATAGGCTTTGATGAATTCTGAATTTCTGTCTTTTTGCTGTTACTACTAACATCACCTTTAACCACTCCTTTTGAAGACGAAACAACACTTTTTTTTGCATTGATGAGCAGGGATTAAAGGGCCCAGACCCAAACACAGAAACAAGCAAAAAGCAACAAGAAAACAAAAAACAAACAAAACAATCAAGCCCAAAACTTTCTCAATCTCACTCTGCCTCCCCTATCCTCCATAACTATCTTGCTCAAATAAGGAGGTAGCTTAGTAGGATCAAACTCAACTTCACCAAGAGGCTGCGCATCTTGGCAAGGAGATCAGCTGCCTGATTGACTTCCCTGTAAACATGCTTAACACAACAGCAATGAAGAGACAGCCAGAGCCTCTTAATTGACAACCACACAGACCAAGCATTCCATGGAGGAAGATTCTCAAAGCTAGAAAGAAGTAAAAAAACAGCCATGGAATCTGTAGCAATCATGACCTTCTCAAGCTTATAGGCCTTAGCCAATCTCAACCCCATCTCCACACCCTGAAGCTCATGAACCAATACAGAAATGCCAGGGCTAGAGCCAGCCCCCAGAGCCACCACAACACCATTTTCATCCCTAAGAATAACACCATAACCAGCAGCATCTCTAGCTAAGGAGCCATCTGAACTAAGGAGAGCCCATCCATTAGGAGGAGGAACCCACTTGCAACCTCTAAACTTGGGTCTGAACAGGACCACATTAAGATTCC
>BEHA01000590.1:0-12533 GCA_002897215.1 Eschscholzia californica subsp. californica
TTTGCTTCCTTGGCCTCCCAGCTGGCCTAACTATGATAGGTGGAAGAACTTCATACATTGACTACAAACACCACCAACACATCACATAAACAATCATTAGGACAAGATTAACCAAATAACAAAGTAATATTCATCAAAGAAAAAACAATCATTAGCAACACTTACTTCACCCCAGTATTTGCTTTGCTTCATTGGAGTTATAAATCCACCATATGCAATTAGGTAAGTACTTACCTTGTGATAATCACTACAATATCTATCAATGAAGTTATAAGAAATGTTAAAAAGGTTTACACATGTTGCAATGTAATCTTAAACTACAAATGGTTAAAGAATTATCAAAAAAGTTATAAGTTCTTACTCTGCCCATGATCTCCTAGTTTGCATGATGATAGGGACAACATGAATGCATGGGATTCCAGTAAGATCCCATACACAACAGGAACAAGTCAAGTTAGCCAAGTTCACAGTCCATCTATTTGCAGTATTCACCTCATACACATTGAAAAGATGGTCACTGGCTCCTTGGATTCTAAACTTGCTTATGCTCTTTTGATACCCATCTATTACCCTCTTGGCTCTTGGTACAATCCCATTGGGATCCCACTGTCTAGCTGTTTTCCTTCTCTCATATAGCAAAGACATCATCATCAAGTGAAATTTATCTATCATAGATGACAATGGTAAGTCCCTCAAGTCTCCTATCCAACTATTGAAGCTCTCTGAAAGATTATTGGTAATATGCTCACACTTAGTTCCTTGATCAAAAAAAGCTCTACTCCATGAACTAACTTCACACCTATGTAACCAAAGATATGCAGCTTCATTGTCTTTCTTCAATTGATCTGCCCACAATTGATAATCTTCTCTTTTATATGCCTTGGCTGCACCCCAAGCCAAATGCATAAGATCCTGACCACCATAAGACTTTTTGAAATTCTTATACATGTGCCTAAAGCAAAATCTATGAGGATTGTTAGGAAATAGTTGTGCAACAGCCTCTATCAACCCCTTTTGCCTATCAGAGATAAAAGTCAGTAAGTTTGGATGCACTCTTACATGTTCACCTAGTTGTCTTAAGAAGTCATACCAAGTTTCAAAGCTCTCTGACTTGCAGATGTAGATGGCCAATGGATACAACCCATTATTCCCATCCAAGGCAGTTGCAGACAAACACACACCACCATACTTCCCTTTCAAGAAGCAGCCATCCAACCCAATAACAGGCCTACAGCCCTTCACAAAACCATCTAAAAATGGCTTAAATGCAATGCACAAGTTTTTGAAAGTGTGGTCAAAATCAGACCTTGCACATGTAGCCATAGAGCCAGGGTTAGCAGCAAGTAAGTTCATGCACATGGCAGGTGCCATTTTGTAACCATCCTCATAGTTACCAAATATCCTCTCAAGAGCTATGGACCTAGCTCTCCAAGCAGTCCAATAACTTATCTCCACTGTAAACTCTTTCCACATTGCAGCCTTGATGTTTGTGGGATTAAAGTTTTTTGGTTTCTGTGCTCTAATTGTTTCCTCTAAAACTTGAGCTACAAACATACAATCAGCCATTTTGTTCTTCAATCTAGAGTTATGCTCACAAGTGTGGTTATTATCAAGTTGTTTCAGAACAATTGTGCCTTTGTCCTTTACACTCTTCCTTGCATAGAAGAACCAAGGACAACCACTGGCTGCATTAACACATTTGGCTCTTAATCTGTACTCCTCATTTTTGATGTATTTGTACTCAAATCTTTGATCAACAGCATATCTTCTCAAGAACTTCATAAACTTTCTTCTTTCCCTTATCCTTTCTTCCACTGTTTGCCACATCTTGACTACCAACCAAATCAATAACTGTGTTGCTCTGTTCTTCCACCCTAGAAACTTGACTGACCTCAACTTGACTGACCTCAATCTTATCCTTGGTAGGACTTGATGTTTGATATAATTTCTTCCTAACACCACTAGAACTCAGTAAGCAAGGGGTCCTCTTCTTCACTGTTTTTATACCCTGTCCAACTGGAGTTGAGATGAGTGGTGGATTGTGCTCAAGAAACAACTGTGCTCTACCTCTTGATTGAAGGTCCCCTTCAATCCACCATGTTAGCAAATCTGCTTCTTTAACAACTTTACAGATAATACCCTCTTTCAAGTAAAAAAAGGTCATGTCATGCCCAACTAGATCTTTGTCCCTACTTACCATCCCTTGAACCAAGTCAATTATGTTAAGCTCATCACCATCAACATTTGGAATTAAGGCAATTTTACCACTCATATAGTCTTCACAAGTCCAATAATGTTTTTTAGGAAAAATATAGCTCTTCCAATGACCATCATAATTTACCACCAACATTCTTTTGCCAAGTTCTCTGCTAGGCCTAAAGACATGAACAAATGATAGCATATAATCATAAAAAAACAACAAGTACATGAAGCAGAGTCTTATATGACTCTTGACAAAAGAACCAGACTCTTATATGACAAGAATATGAGACACAATAATATGAATAGAGCCTAAAATACCAAAACAGAGACTAAAAACCCTAAACAGAGCCTAAAAAACATAAACAGAGCCTAAAAACCCTTATATGATATAATGGAAAGTGTCTTAAAGCCCTTCTATGATATACATCTAAGAGAAACAGAGTGTAAGAAATGGTTTTTATGAACATTTAGCCATTTCTATGAACATTTAACCTTGTGTATGAACATTTAGCCATTTCTATGAACATTTAAGCTATTTCACAGTAAACCCATCATAATATACATGCTAAATAAGATTATAGTTAGGTTGATAAGTACTTACAAAGGAATGTTGGACTTTCGTCCTCTATCCATTGATGGTAGTTCAGCCTTAGGGCTAGAGAGAGAAAGCTATTTCTTCAATCAAAACGAGCTGCAAAGGGAAAAATCAAATGAGGAAAATACTTTACAAGTGATTCAAGAAGAAAGCCCTAACGATTTCGTTTGGAATCATGATGATCGAGCTCAAAATGAGATTAGGGTTTACCTGGTTCGATGAGGAAGAGATGGAACTCAGAACCCCAAAGGTTTCTCGCGGGTAAGTAGGCAGTTGAAATTTGGATTTCATACATTAAAAAATTCTCGATCAGATCTGGACCGTTGATCGGGAGATGAGATGGTGTCCGTTAGATTAGAGGGGGAAGGTACGAGGGGCAGTTTGGTCACGACTCACGCGTGTGACTCACACACTGACCAGTTAACGTGTAAATGACGGAAAAAGAGCAATTGGGGGTTAACGCCTAAACACTTTTGATTTTGGGGGTGAAGTCCTAATATCACATTATAAAAGGGGGTCAATGTCAAATTAACCCTTTTTTTTAACTGGCATACATCTTCTACAAGTCTTTCTATTGGGGTTTTGTGAAGGACTGTTGTAGGTGAAACTGCAGTAAATTAAGGAGATTTACAGCCTACAGGGCTGAATAGTAGGCTAGGACCCAAATCTGTATTTGTTTCTCGTCAGAGTCAGATCTGATTGGACTAGTGCAAAGAATACAAAAACGGCCTAGAGTCAGAATATAACGTTTCTGGTCATCAATGACTACCTTTTTTACAAAATAATAGCATCATAATGACTGCAAATCTACTTATGTCTGAACAAATCAGAAACAACCAAAAACGCCATTATTTCCTTTGTCAACTTCACTCTTTCACATTTTAATGCCCCACTCTATTTCTATGGGGAAGTAGTTATTTTAGACACTCTATAGAAGTGTACTCTCTCGAGTGTATGAATTTTTTTTATTTTCAGTTAGTTTTTTCGATACAAAGAAAGAGAATATTAACTGACTCTCGATACCTATGATTTTAGAAATTTTTTTGAGTGTCTCATTAGTGATGCTCTTAATCTTTTCTTACGTATCTACGGATTGATTTAGCTTCACAAAATAGAAACACAAATTTTGCAACATTTCCTAGAAACATAGTTTCAACTACCAAAGCAATTTGTTATAGGAGGACAATGAATTGTATTATTTTATCTCATGCTTGCAAGAATTGTTGACTTGCTCATAATGTTTGTCAGACAAAAGAAAGTTATCTTGTTTATTGCGTATTTTTGGTAAATTTGTCTGAGGTCTAGTTAATTTTTTCTAATCTATTGACTTCGTTCTTTTGTAAAGAAGCGGGAAAAAACCCTACAAAAAGCCCTTGTATTTCTCTTTGGGAGTTTCTGAAGGCGCCTTCGAAAATTATTTTTCGCGCCCTAGGTCCGTAGGTGCCCCAAGTATGGGGCAAAAAATTTTGTTCGCGCCTCCCCCCTTCTCCACACCCTGTTGTTCTTTTCCTTTCTCGATCTTCTTTCTTCTTCAATCAACAGGAAATTTCCGAAAGGATCAAACTCAATAAATAAAAATTAACAAGAAATGTGAAATTGACCCTATAAATCTTAGAAATCTTCTTCAAACCTTTGAAAGAAAAAAAAAATCCTATAAACCCACCATAGAAATCCGCTTTAAAACTCAGACACCATACAAAACCCTAGAAATCCATTCGAGTAATCCTCTTCAAAGCATGAAAAACCATAAAAGCTTCAAACTCAAAAAAGCAAAACGCTAGTTAAAGAGAGAGTGCACCAGTCCACGACCTTGGTTTTGGGCTCGGACAGAGCAAGTCCGAGGCCATGCATTGGATCTCGGACTTGTCTGTCTGAAGGAAGGCCCCTATAGTTGTCGGGGTTTGACCCCGATCAAACCCTTCTAGGAGGCGCCTTTAGACGCTCCCTTTCTCCCTCCCTCGAGAACATATGCTAAGATCAATGAAATTAAAAGAGTTAAAACAACTAATAACTTGGACCCTAGCTATGGACCTGAGGTGGAACTATTAGTTCTTCGGGCTGCAAATTTTGGAATTTGGGCTTCAAATTAAAGAAAATATCACTGTCCAAGCTTGGGCTCAACTCTGATGAAGTGAGTGTTCTAATCTTGTTTCATTCTTCAAAAATTGGGGTCAGGGGGTTGCCTGTGGAATATCTTTAATACTATACTAATGGGAATCCGTAGGCATCGTGAAGCAAGATTGGTTTTTAATAGTTTGACCCGCATTTTAGCAGTTGGGAGTTGGGTAATTGGAGAAATAGTGGTGTTTATCGGGTCGGACCAACGAAACGGGCTTTCGACCAACTTGCGCCGGCTTTGCCTCAACCCGGGTTTCTTACCGGTCTGTGTTAAACCGGCACACGCCAGGCTCAAAACCAAGTCCATCCCAGAAGACAGGAAGATAACCCAGATTAGTTAGGCCCGTTTAGGATACAGCCCGGCCCATTAACATCAGCACTCGGTCCACACTTCGAAATCTCCGCCGGAGTCTCATAACACACTTCCCTCGTTCACTCCTCCCCCCTCTCACCACTTAAATCCACCCTTCTCTCTCTCTCTCTACCTGTAAATCTCACCATCTCTCTCTCTCTCTCTTCTTTCTCTCTCTAGAAATGGAAGCAACAGCTCTCACAAATCACATCATCTCTTCTCTCTCCTCACATTCTTCTTCATTTCCTTCTCAATCATCCTTCTTAATACCTTCTTCTATTTCACTTCCCCATCAAAGAAGAACCTTTTCTTCTTCTCCTGAATTATCTCTTTCTAACCCTAGATCTCATCTTTACCCCCTTCAATCTTTCAAGAACAAAAGCAGCAGCTTTATTACTTTTTGCTCTGCAAATGGATCAGATGAATCAGCCAATGACATTCCTATCGAAAAGAGTAAGCAATTTTCTCACTCTCTCTAATACCCTTAAATTGTTCACATTTTGGATCAAATTGAGTTTTCTTTTTTTTGGTTTTTAGGGTTTCCAGCATTTCCTACTGTTATGGATATAAACAAGATTCGTGAGATTTTGCCCCACCGGTGAGTCATTTTCTGTATAAATTTTATGGATTTCAATTTCCCACATTTGATTTATGGCTAATTTGTAGTTGGCTATGATAAAGTTTCAATCTTTTCTTCTTGCTTTTTTGATTTTCTGTTGGGGATTTTAAAGTTTTTCTTCTAAATTTGTGTTTTTAGGTTTCCATTTCTTCTGGTAGATAGAGTGATTGAGTACAATGCCGGAGTTTCAGCTGTTGCAATTAAGAATGTTACTATTAATGATAATTTCTTTCCTGGTCACTTCCCTGAAAGACCAATTATGCCTGGAGTTCTTATGGTTGAGGTAATTTATTTTGTTCCATTTTTTATAGTCATCATTGAGATTTTGATTATAGTCAAATCTGAACTTGAAGCAAAACTTGGTCCAAAATTTCGGATCTTCGAGGAAAACAACCGTCGATTACTCGATTTGACAATGATGATAATGTTGTCAAATTTTGGAAAGTGTGGTTACCAAGTTGGTTTCCACCTCTACGTCTCAAGTTTGAGACATGGATTCGTACCCCTTAAAGTATGCTAACCTTTCGAAAAAAGAATGAAAAAAAATGATATACAAGATTTGATAGAGAAAGAAACAAAACAAACTTTGAGAGCTCATTTAGTGGTGTGAATTGTTAGTATGAACCTCACACCTAAAAGATAGAGTGGCATGTTAATCTAATGAGCTTATTAGTAGAACCTTTAGGAATCTAGCTACTTTGAAATTCATTTCGGCTATCAATATCAATGGCGGTGAATCGGTGATCATAGTTTTGAACCCTCATTAATTTTTCTTCAATTTAGACCAACCATAGCAGTTCATTGCGCCATTCTA
Source organism: Eschscholzia californica subsp. californica (assembly GCA_002897215.1). Lineage (NCBI taxonomy): Eukaryota > Viridiplantae > Streptophyta > Magnoliopsida > Ranunculales > Papaveraceae > Eschscholzia > Eschscholzia californica. The sequence continues at coordinate 6,701 of BEHA01000590.1, forward strand.
TTATTTTTTTGAAACTTTGAATAAAACTTCGTCTTGCCTACCATACAATAAATAAATGAGAAAGCTTAAAACTTCGTCTTGCCTGTAAGACGTTAACATGAGCTAGTACAGCCACGGAACCGTAATCAAATTGTCTCGCCTACCGCACATTAATTATGCACAAAGAAATTAAACATAAAGACAAGACTACACGCTAATTTGCTATAACACAAACTTTATTTTTGTTCACACTAGGTAGTCTACAATCCTATCCCTGTGGTCATTCCAGATAGGGAAAATATAAACACACAGCTTTTGTTATTTACACACACATTGCCTTGACTTGGTCAATTTACTATGACCAAGTCAAGTATTATTCACATGCCACCTTCTTCCTCATTTTCGCCGACAACTTCACTGACCACAACCACCATCAAGCTTTCTCCCTCTCATTTTCCAGCTCCTTTCATCTTTTTCTCTTTTTAGACGAAATGCATAATTCTGGTGAACTGTCGCCAAAACTGTGGAAGAAGATATGTAAATAGTAAAATTGTACTTGGGTGTTGTGTGTGTGAAACAAAAAGATTGCGTGTACAACTCTTTTTTTCTTTTGAAGCTCAACATCCTTGAAGGGTATGACTCTGTGTGTCGAACCCTTGACCTAGACAGTGGAAATCAACTTGGTAACAACTCCAAAAGGTTGTCAACAACCTTTGGTTGGAGTGGTTACCAAGTTGGTTTCCACCCTATAGGTCAAGGGTTCGAGACACGGAGTCATACCCCTTAAAGTATGCTGACGTGACAAAAAAAACTTCAAAAGGTTGTCGGCGCATGTATAAAATTACCCTACTAGATATACAGGGATTGTGTTTACATAAGCCCAACTCTCATAGTTTAATTGTTATTTGGCTTTGTACATTCCATTTTGTTATGTAGGCCTTATACGTACATAGCCCAAACTTACATAATATTACACAGGCTAGATAATGTTGGATATTGATGATTTGTGAGTGACATTTAAAACTATCATGTTTGAATGGAATTAGTACACTGATTCATTGATTGGGTCCAGGCCATGGCTCAGGTTGGAGGCTTGGTGATGCTGCAACCGGAAGTAGGTGGATCTCGCGAAAATTTCTTTTTTGCAGGAATCGACAAAGTGAGGTTCCGAAAGCCAGTAATTGCAGGAGATACCTTGGTTATGAGGATGACACTAATAAAATTACAGAAACGATTTGGAATAGCAAAAATGGAAGGCAAGGCATATGTTGGAGGCGAAGTGGTCTGTGAGGGCGAGTTCTTGATGGCCACTGGTACCAGTGAATAATGCCGCCCGGCCCGTCCCGAAATTTAACTTTAATGCTACCCATGATAATGTTTCTTCTTAAGTTAGATCAACTTATGTGGTAAAACAGTTCCTTGTGAATTTCATGCAGTTTTTGGTGTGTTAGTTGTCTTGAATGAAATGGCTTTTGGCATTCTCTTCTTCTCCTTTTACCACTCAGGAGAGTCCTTTTTTCTATTCTTCAGTGAGAATTATGTTAATTTATCAGAGATTGCAAGGTTGGTTTTACTATAATTTGCAACTATTGAGCACTTGACCTAATTTTTCAAGTTTAAAACCCTTTCGGTGATGACGGTCTCCGAGGTAGAAAGGATAGTGGAGAGGGTGGGGGCAGACTGGGTTCCCCTCTGTACACAAGAATATTGATAAGGATCTTGTCTTTCTCTATCTCTCTATATGTATGCAATACTTGTACGAATGCCCAACTAATTCGAAACATATTCTATTTGAATAAGCAACAAAAGAAAAGATCAGCCAACAACCCTTAGTTGGAGCCGTAAGAAGTTTAATTTTCTACGTTAGAGATCAAGGGTTCGAGGCACGCTGACAATTCAAAAAAACAAACACAAAAACAAAAGAAAAGATCAAAGGAACTATCTTTAAGAAATATATGATAGTATTGTTGTATACCTATGGGATATGTACTTAATTTCAATATTAAGGAAAAGAAATGAATAATTAGTGAGTGGGAAACATCAATTATGTTAAAAGAAGACTTATACTAATTGGAATCTAACAAAAGTAAAGAAGATTATAATAAAAAAGATGAAAGGCAAAGAGTTGAGTGAGGAGAGAGAAATAATGATGCATGTCCCTAGGCTGGGCTCATGGGGAGTGGACCTCTTTTCAGTCTAGTCTCTGTTTCCTTCTTTTCTATTATTTGATTTATTAACCAAAAACTTTGCAGATTTGTCAATAACTACTCCACACACCCCCACCATATTTTAAAACCTAAAGTTTTGTAGTTACTTGATCTATATGGGTCTATAATATATAAATAAAATTATAAAATAGTGTTAATATAGTGTGTGATTCTTTTAGTTTCTTTTTTTTCCGTTAAGAGATTCGTTTAGTTTCTTAGTAGTATACCTTTTAATAACCAAAAAATAAACATTCTAAAATAGTGTTTGCTACAGAAAGCTACAATCGAGAATTGTATTCCAAATGGATTCGAGAATTAGATTAGGTCTGGGCTCGGGTATTCCGTGTGCATATTCAGTAATGGGTCTAACTGGTGGGCTTGGGTTAGACAAGATCAAGAAATCGTTTCATAACGGTTCTCACGGGTAGTGGCCTACAACAAGCGTAACATGCAGAGTACCAAGTAGTTTCGTATGAAAAATGAGACGACAAGGTGCCTAAAAGATCGTACATATTACTTACCTACTGTTTGACTAGGCTGGGCCTAGTGGTTGGCCATAGCAAGGCTAAGCGTATTTTGAAAGGTGCCCAAACCAGCCCGTGAAAATGTGACAGGCCGGGCGGGTAATGCTCATGCCGGACTTCAAGTTGGTCCACGAGGCCATCGGACACGGGCATTCTGCACCAGTCTTTGGCCTCCCTGGTTCAATCCCTACCCCTGGAGGTAACAATGCAGATCCCACCATAAGGGTCTGTAATCCACAACTACATGTACATGACATTAAGTCTGGCAAGGCCCGACCCGATGAAAATACTGGACACAAGTTTCTGGCCAGGCAAGACCCCATTTCTACCCATATGATCGAATAATTAGGAAAGTTAGACCAGTAGAGAGACGATATATAAAATAGTTAGAAACTTGTCATTAGATGTTGACAGACCCAAGCAATTGCTAGACCCGATATTATTTTTATCTAAGCTTTCGTTATCAATTGTTATCAATGAGACAATGACAATTAGACAAAATTATTATGATATCTAAATTAATAAATCATTAATAAAACTCAAATTTTCAATTTCTTAAATTTCAGTTGAACTAACCTGTGAAAATAAAATAATTAAGAAAATTAAAATTATGTATTATTGGTCTTAATCATATAATCTTCTAAGTATTTTTTAAGTATTTATGTTTATGTATACTATTTTCCATGGACAAAATTGTCAAAGTTGTAGGTGAATTTTGGTATATAATCTACAGTTTGTTGGCAGAAGTTTTGCCCAACAAAATAATAATATAATGACACATACTTACCAAATTAAGAAATAAATCCACTAATTTATATATTTATTTTTATGTTTAATGAGAAAAATATGTATTATAAAATATAAAACGCATTATAATCTTAAATTTAAGTTTGAGAAAGTCCCATTCCGCCCACACACTATTCCTCCCATGGCCCTATTTATAATAACACAAGTTCATGTAATTATATAATTGAAGTAATTCTCACTCTCTTTCTCTCTATGGATATATATATATATATATATATATATATGCACAAATAATACATCTATTATTAGTTTACAAATTAAATAATAAGAATGACACATATTGTTATCATCCCTTCACAATCAAACTAAGTCCAAATTATTGCTAATATTATTTGATTAATTCCAAAAATGTAAATTAAAAATTAAGTTGAAGTGACTACTACTTCAGTTGGTAATGTCAGCTGAATTGAAAGCTTAGATTCGATAATTCCATTTTGGCCTCCTAAAGATGACCAACTCACCAAAATGGCCCCTTAAAGATGATCAATTTCCACTTTAGCTCCTTTTTTTCCGTCTTTTTGTCGTCAGATGTTAGTGAGCTGGATTTTCATACCTAAAATACCCCTGCCCAAATCTTCTTGTCATCCACGCTATTTTGGAGTCCCTAAGAGTCATTATAGCATGTCAAATTTATTTTTTTTCAACTTTCAAAATTTACTTTTTTCCTCTCTCTCCCTTCCCATCAACTCTTTAAATCTCTTTAATGTGATGAATTTAGAGGTGTTCTTCCTGGAATAAGAAATGTTAGTTCATTGATTTATGTCGAAGGGATTAAAGCATATGAAAATGGAGGTAAACTTATAGACAGTAGCACCCAAAGTTTGATCTATTCTTCTTACTTTCACTCTTTACACAATCTCATGCGTAGGACTTAAAAAATGTAGTGAGAGAAATTTTCCCAAGTTAGATAGAGAGAGAGAGAGAGAAATATCACATCTCTAAACTACTATCTCACTAGTTCTTAAAACTCCCCTTATTATCAGTTCACAACTACCCATAACAATTATCATCATAAACAAAAATAGAGAAATAATCAAATAACTTTCTTCGTTGATTCTTAAACAAAATCTCTCAATTTTTTTCATACATGTAAACATGAGTTTTATCTGTAATTTTTAAGAATAGAAGGAAAATAAATCTGCATTTTCCTTTTCTTTTTGACTTAGAAAGGATAAACTTTGTTTTTTTACAAAGAGAATAAACCTTTTCTTTTATCTTATTCCTCTTCACTTGTGAATTCAAAATCTTCAACTGGTAGTAGATGAAGAAGCAGGATACAAGAACCAAAGAATAGTATGAAGATATTCAAAGATAGGGTTTATAAACAAACCCCTCAACCATCCTAACATTTTACTTGTCTCTCTCACTCTAACTAACATATAATATTTATTCTCTCTACCTGTGGGTGTAAATATGCAAAAGTTTCTTCTTACTTTCAACAATTCCATAAAAAAACTATCAAGTTGTCCAATAATACTTTCATTACCACATTAAGCAAATATTCAAAAAGTTTCTTCCTACCTTCCACATACCCTTTCTCTCTCTACCTGGGTGCAAATATCTAAAAGTTACTTCCTACCTCCATCAATGGCATCGTGCGCATGGAGTAGTGTTGGAGTTCTTGGACTATTAAGCAAAACAGGTCATGGAGGTGTGATCAAGCTTCTGGTGATTTTAATGGAGAGTTTGGGACTTCTATGAGGAGTGGTTAAAGGGAAGGAAGATGAAGTTGAGTTGTGTGACAAATTAAATTTTGAAAATTGAAAAGTAAATTGATTTGACAATCATAATTAATGACTCTAGGTACCACAAATCTTCTGGGCAAATAATGAAGATACGGGCAAGGGTAATTCGGGCAAAAAAGTGCCAGCTCATTGACGTTTAACGGACTAAAGGACGGAAAAATGAAAAAGGGGGCTAAATTGAAAGTTGGTTATCTTTAGAGGGCCAAAATGGAATTAACCCATAACATAATATCGGTGACTTGTTGTCTAATTCTTTTGTTTCGATTGTCTTCCTTTTAGAGGAGGCTAAAGATTGGGCTTCATAAATGTCCTTAATTTTGTGGATTTAGAGTGTGCCTTAACACATAAAGTGCTTCATATAAACGAGAATATCTATTCAGATCTGAGTATTTTAAGTCCTTTATGGTTAGACTTCCTAACTAGTTAGGTTTAGTTGCTAGCTAAATGAATTAGGATTCAGAGTTGAAGGAACTTCTAAAGGTGCCCCCTTTCTTGCTAAAGACTCAATATGACCTACCTTTGGTCTTAAAGTTCTAAAGAGCAAAACCTTTGCTCAATGTTAAAAGATTTC
>BEHA01000590.1:13875-30603 GCA_002897215.1 Eschscholzia californica subsp. californica
TAACAGGAAGGGAGTGGTGGTGGTGGTGGTGTGGCGACTGCGGCGGTTTTCCGGCGACGCGGCGGTTATACGGTAACGGCGACGGTTATCCGGCAACAAGGCGATTTTCTCCGGTGATGACGGCGGTTTTCCGGCGACAATGGCTTCCAGCGAAAACAAATGGGGTGGAAATTTAGTATTTTCTTAATTTGTATTTTCAATTATTATTGCTGTACTTTGTCGACCTTTAGGGTCTTTTCATTCACGACCTCTAGGGTCTTTTCATTCTCGACCTTTAGGGTCTTTTTATCGAGTCGGTGTCTAGTCCAATTTCTTTCTCTTCGTGAGGTACTTTGCATTTAAAGGTATGTAACTCTCATGAAGTTTTCAGAGGAGAGAAATAAGAATTATCATCTATGTAAATTGTGATTTTTATCCCTTATGAAATGAAATGTTTCGCTTGGATTCAAAAAAAAAACAATAAAAGTTAGGGATTAGTTCTGATTTTAGAAAAAAAATAAACTATACTTTATGTGAATATAATTATTTTTGGGTATAAATATAATTTCTATTTACTCATGGGCTTGGGCATTAAAAACTCTTCTGAATATTGAGACATCGGTCGGATTTGAATTGGTTGATGGAGAATACTTATTTTGAGTTAAAAAGTTCACTTGTTTGTTTTTTTTTTTTTTTTTATGTTGAAAGGTCACTTGTTTGCTTTTACTTCATGATCTTCATCTTCTCCCTCACCTCTGACCATGTTATAACTTTCGACCACTACCACCAATTTTGTCTCTTCCTCCCCCTCTGACTAACTCTCTTTCTCTCCCTATCAAGTCTCATATTTACTTTAGCATATTAGTCATTAGATCAATAGAGCTTTTTTCAAGAGAGATGCAGAAAGAGGATCAACCGCAGTGAGTAGTTGTCAAAAGTTGTGGTGGTATTGAGATATAAGGGTGCAAATGAAAATTATGAGATAAAAAGTAAACAAATTGATTTTAAGACTCGAAACAAAATAATCACATCTTAATTCATAATGATTAATCAAAATCTTTATTTTCAACACAAAATTTTATATTGAAGGAAACCCGGACTTTTAAGATTTTTATTTGGATTGATGGGCCTCTCTTCTAGAGTTTTTCAAATCAAGAGTTATACTATGTTGAAGATCTTAAGCTCAAATTCTTATTGAATTTCTCTTTTTATCTTGACCGGCCATATATTTTAGTATCTGATTCAGCTAGGTAGTGGGTCGTTTTGTCATTTGGTTTACTTTGAATGATTAGGCAACATAAGTGACACGTCAGCTGCAAAACGACAAAAATGAAACAAACTTATACAAGGACCCCATGAGTTCCTGCATCCTTTCGTCTTTTCTGAAAGTAGTGGGGCCCATCATGGGACTGAATTATTTATCAAAAGTAGTTTTCTTTTTCTATTTTATTTTTTAATAATAATATTTCTTTGATTTTATTTATTTTGTTTTTAAAATATGGAAAATATCAATTGGGCCCCGGGTGTCTCAATAATTGACAGTACTTAATGGTGATTCATCAAATGCTGGAGAGTGAGCTTCTTTTTTCAAACTGGTTACCGGATCACCGGGTAACCCGTTTTTCACAATTTTCCTTCCAATATATTTTCAATTTCCTCCATGGTAGATTCTCCAAAATTAATCCATCAAAAGCTAATTTCATGTCAAGATTTAGTTGGGGTTTGATATTAAGGTTGACAATTAAGGGGTAAAAGTTGATAAATGGAGGGGAACAAGATATTTTGCGCGAACTCGGTGTTACAAATTCAATATGGTGTTCCATGATTGTCAGCGAAATTAGAAACTGAGTCATTGAAAAATATCAATTACTACCCTAATAACCAACATCTCTAACTAATACCTTGTTGCTCAAAGTGCCTAATCCATCAATTAGTACTTTCGATTTTCAGAACTCAAACAAAATTTTATTGAAACTTCAATTATGGAAAGTCACATCATATTTCTATATATATATGATACTAATAAGTATTTTTTTTTGTTGAAGAATATAAATAAGTGTTTAATAAACAAGAAGCGTAACTTAATCAACAAGTAACAATTTATTCAGTGTGGTTTGTACAATTGTTCTAGCAAGGCACATTTATTATTGTCTTGTAGACATGTCTTATTCTATTTTAAAATTTGTCTGTTTTATTTTTAATAACAACCATTAATTAAAATAGTCTATTTTGAAATTTGTCTTATTCTATTTTGAAATTTATCTCCTTGATATACCATATCAGTCTATATAATTTTGATAATTAATTAAAATCATAATACTTGCACTTATTTAATTCTTCAATTTATGTAGTTTATTTCTTTGTAGCTAAGTTTATGTAATTAAATTATAAGTACAAACCATGAAAGAAAAAAGAAGATAACTTTGAATTAGATAGTACATTTTAAATTGAATGAAGATTTCATCATTTTGTAGTTCAACAAAAAAAAAAAGAAAATTCAACAAAAAAAAAAAAAGAAGATTTCATCATTTTGCCATCTTTGACGGTAAGTGAACTAGTCTGACTTACTGTAGCCGGTAAGCTATTAACATCAAGGTAATCTTACGGCTCCCAAAGAGCTGGAACAAAAAGAAAAATAAAACTAAAAGTACGCCCTGAAAATTATGTAATTCTGTCTTCTAGCCTCGTACCTGCCGTCAGATTTTCCTCGACGGTACAATTTTTTATTGTAAGAGCGGTTTTGATCAAGGAGCATACAGATTGAAAGTACTCCCGAGGGCGAACCCTAAATAATAGTCACAAAAAATGAAAATGAATTTTTTTAAACAATGGGAAAAGAAAAGGGTTGATTTTGATTTTGTCCCCCAATTTGTGACTAATTCGAAAATTGGACACCATTTTCGTCCAACATCCCAATTTAGCCTCCAAAACTATACTTTTATTCTCCTCCTTTTCCGCCACCATCATCTTCTTTGTCTATCTAGAAACCCCCTACTAAGGCTTTAGTCCAACTGAAACCTAGAATTTTCATCAATTGTTTGATTTCCGACTGTAGCTAAAGTTTATAGAGAGAAAGATAAAGGAGAGAGAGAGGGGCGGGGGAGGTGGGGTGGGGAGAGGAAGAGAGGAGAGGATTATGGTGGTAGACACTAGTAGTGATGGTCGATATGGTGATAAGGAGAATGATAGAAGAAGATTAAAAAAAAAGGGTTATTTCCCTAATGACCCCCAACTTTGTGACCAGCTTCCCGCCTGGCCCCCTACTTTACGAGAAATACCCATATGGGCCTCTTCCGTTATAACACCGTCACTCTCTCTCCTCCATCATGTTTTCTCTCTCTGCCAACTCACGCTACATCATCTGTTACGCCACCTCATCACCTTCTCCGGCAGAGGTCGCCGGCCGACGACCTTCAATTTTTTTTTTATTCTCTTTCTCTAAAAAAAATTTATTTTTTTATTTCCTCTCACATCTTTCTCTCTAAACTCCGGCGAAGGGAAACCCCCTTCGCCGGAGGTCTGTTCGTGATGAACAGAGAATAAAAAAAATTTAAAAAAAAATGATAGAAGAAGATTAAAAAAAATATAGTGGTCTCTAACAGATGTGGGGCGGGTGACATCTGCCAACAGGTCTGTTTCAGTAACTTAGAGAGATAAAAAGCAGACATGTAAACACTTCTAAAGTAAGAATAAAAAGTGATTGATGAAAATGTGAAATTTGGGGCCAATTTAGAACCTGAACAAATATGAGCCCTGAACTTTTTCAGTTTGTCACAATTTCGAACCCAAATTAAAATTAATTAAAAAAAAATAGATATTACAAAATTAATACAAATTGAGATACTGCGTCTCACCCCTAGTAGGACCTACAATTTGGAGAGATGTGAGTTAAATATTTCTTTTTTAATTTTTTCGTCCAATTAAACCGGTCGGGATTCTTTTGAGACAAAATAGGGCAGAATATCACTTATAACAAACTAGAAGGGCTGACGTGGACATTTTGTACACAAATGAATAAAATCAACGGTGTAGATCTATAGTTGAGGTTATGGTCCTTCCTTTTTATCTCCCTCCTCACCCCCTTTCTCCCTTCTCTACTTCTCTCTTCTCTCTCTTCCTCTATTCTCTCTCTCTCTCTCTCTCTCTCTCTCTCTCTCTCTACTTTCTCTCTCTCTAAGAAAGAAAAGAGTATAGAGTGAGTTAAAGTAAGAGTTGTAAAGATGATGCTAGGAAAGCGTACTCGTAATCCGATCAGAAGAACAACAAGCATAACAGAATTCACCGTTGATCTTTCTAACGTAGATGTTCAATCGCCGTTCGATCCTCGTAACATAATCAGAGATCTTCATGATAATAAACCTCCAAGTACTACTAATTCTGGTCTTATTCTTCCAAATGGATTCGATCCCAGATTTTTGTCTACTATCTCACCTAGAAATCCAAGAAGAAATTCAGCTGATTTTTCTCAAAGAGATGATTTTTTAAGGGTTTGTGGTCTTTGTAATCGCCGTTTAGCTCCTGGCCGTGATCTCTACATGTACAGGTATCTATCAATACATTTTCTCTCTCTAAAACCATCTTTCTCTCTCCGGAGTCACGTGGTAAAACAAGAAAAACAAGTCAGAGTCTGATTAGAAATTTTATGTGGCTTGTTACGATTCGGTTGAGTGAATTAAAATTATCTGAACCGAAGCAAAACAAACTGTATAAAATTTCTGATCAGAATCTGTCTAGTTTTTCTTGTTCTTTAGTATCTTTAAAAACCTATATCGCTGGCACTTTCTCTCTCTAAAGACTCTCTTTATTATGTTTGTTATTGAACAGGGGAGATACAGCATTTTGTAGTCTAGAGTGTAGACAACAACAAATGAATCAAGATGAAAAGAAAGAAAGGTGTTTAATTACATCAAAAATTGATATTCCTTCAACATCAACCGTTGGATCTGATGATTCAATTAAAGATGAATCCATTGTTGTTACTTAGTATCAATCTCAAAAAAAAAAAAAAATTGGGAAGAAAAAAATGTTAATGGATTCATAATGCATCATCCCTTTTTAAGTTCTACCCCCACTTCATGAATTTTCAATCTTCTCTCTCTCTACTCTCTACTGTCTACTATCTCTATCTATGGGTTGCAATTATCAATTATATTGTAAGCATGACTTTGGGAAGAAATTCAAGGGTTTGATATGGGTGGCCTTGATATGTGGATTCTAAATCAAATATATTTTGTAATTTTGATTTCTTTTTTGTTTTCCTAATTTTGGGTTTTTAGTTGTTTTCTATAATTGGAGGGGTTCATTAGAGTAAACTCTTTTTTCCTCTTGTTTTTTCTTCTTTTGTTTCTTAATTTGTATTTTTATTTTTTAAATTTTATTTTCATATATTTGAGAAAAAATAGAAATAATAAGAAAATTAAGCTTGCTTCTAGTGTACAGTATTTCGACAACTTGTTTGTGGGTATCCAGTTGTACTGAAGTTGAACTTCTAAATGAAATAGACACATTAAAATTAAGAAAGATTATTTTGAATTTATTTTTAGAGATTTACTGATGTCGAATTTCTAGATGAAATAGACATATTAAAATCTAAAGACATTACTTCGAATCTATTTTTAGAGATTATATTACATGTTTTGACAATTTAAATTAGATATGACAATGGAAACTTGTAAGCTTTTAAAAGTTTAATTAAGTTTTACTACATATATATTGTTTAATTATAATGTAGATACAAAACATAGCCACTACCCCATACTTAAGAAAGAGAGACCCAAGTGTGTAATAGTGAAATTTAAGGGAGAAACTAATTTTTGAGTGACTTTAAGATTTGGAGAAGTTAGTTTCAATCTTTCTCGCGAAATCCGTTCAGAATTCAATACCAACAGTTTGAATAACATTCGCAAGAGAAAAATATGTCATAAAAAAGAGAGAAAAATTACCACGAACACAAACGGTTGGATCTGAAATTTGTCTCGATTTCACTCAAAATCTTGACAATTGTAATACTGTTATTTTCTGAAATAAAATGCTCCTATTTCTGGCATTACATCTCGACTAAATTTTGATCGTAAATGTGTCTGGACGTAATTTAAAAGAAAATAATATATTTTTTTCTCCCTTAACCGTGACCTGACAGATATTGTTATTAGAGTTGGTAACTATTTCAAATAGGGTTATTTCCGAAATGGCCCCCTGCTTTGTGACCAGCTTCTTGCCTGGCCCCCTAGATTAGCAAAAATACCCATATGGCTCCCTTTTTCCGTTATCTTTAACTGTCCGTTACTCTCACTCCTCCACCTCATCTCCTCTCTCTGCCAAGTCACCTAAAATGCCACATCATCATCTTCTCCGGCAGGGGTCGCCGACCGGCCAAATTTCCGGCCGGCGACCTTCAAACATAAAAAAAAAAAAATCTCTCTCCTCTCTCTCTCTCTATTTTTTTTTTCTTTCCCCTATCTCTCTAGATCTAGAGAGAGAGAGGAAAGATCGGATCAACCTTGAACAGATCTGTTCAAGGTTGAACGACCTTGAACATGTCCGTTCAAGATCTGTTCAAGGTCGTTCAAGGTCTGAAACGACCTTGAACAGATCTGTTCAAGGTTGAACGGATCCTTCCTCTCTCTCTTGATCTAGAGAGAGAGAGGGGAAAGAAAAAAAAAAATTTAGAGAGAGAGAGAGGAGAGAGAAATTTTTTTTTTTTTTTTTTATGTTTGAAGGTCGTCGGCCGGAAATTTGGCCGGCCGGCGATTCCTACCGGAGAAGATGATGATGTGGCGTTTTAGGTGACTTGGCAGAGAGAGGAGATGAGGTGGAAGAGTGAGAGTAACGGACAGTTAAAGATAACGGAAAAAGGGGGCCATATGGGTATTTTTGCTAATCTAGGAGGCCAGACAGGAAGCTGGTCACAAAGTAGGGGGCCATTTGAGAAATAAATTTAAAAGAAAATAATATATTTTTTTCTCCCTTAACCGTGACCTGACAGATATTGTTATTAGAGTTGGTAACTATTTCAAATATTGTGGAAGTCACTAGAGAATTTGGGAGTCTAGAAGGAGGGAATCTATTGCATCGTCAGCTTGTACAAAATAGGGACCCACCTGAAAGTGACTTAAATTGGAATTTGGACACTCAATTATTTCTTTTAAATTTTAATACAGTACTCTGATGGGACCCACAAAGTCCCTTAATAAATTAAAATTATTAAATTAACCAAAGCGACAATTCTATTGTCTCCTTGGCCCCACCTTACTTCACACTTTGCTGTTTGGTCCAGATCCGTCAGTGTCAACCCTTTGCCATTTCAATGATTTTCCTCTTTTCGGCCCAAGCCCGATAAAATCAAAAGCTTTTATTTAATGTAAAACGAAAATAAAATATTTCGGTTGTTATATTATCTAATCTAGAGAGTATCTTTTCTATCCTTATACTCTTGTATAAAAAGTCAGATTAATAGTGAGAATGAAATCAAATTGGAAAATCTAAAAAAATGAGGTAGTCAGAAAATAACACATTTAAGCTAATATGTCAAGGTGAAGTCAACCTGGAATGATTTTCTTGTCTGGGGTTTAGGATCAATGGTAGAGTAGCAAATATGGATTAGCTAGGGACAAATCTTATAGGGTTAGCGTGAGGATAATAATGAATATATATCGTCCAAATATAAACTTTTATTAGAAGATGTATTTGACACTGATAATAATTTAGTTACAAAGACTAGAGGTATCAATCGGTCTATTCTAGATCAAGTCGTGGAGTATAAATTTGGATTTGACATTAGCGATCGTTGTAAGATGGTTTTACATTAGCATAGTACTCGGCCATAAATCATATAGTAATGTATTTGTATGATAATTTTTTTTGTAACTACAAATAGTTTTTTTTGGTGAGAGAACTAAAAATAGTTGGAATTAAAACGAAACTACACCAGTAGAAAGAAGAATTACATATTAGTTCCTTGAACTAATTTTGGATGGATGTACGAAGGTTGAATTTCAATTAACCGTTTCAAGATCGATTTCCAATTGATTGTTTCTGCATAGAATTTACTTAATTTTAATGTAAGACACAAGATGAGTTAATTGTTGAAAATTTGAAGTGTACTTCAGTAACAATTGACGAACCTCACTTAATAGAAAATTTATTTATCATTCATCAATCTCCCCTAGACAACGTTTTCAACCAAACTCTAAGGATCTCAACATGATATTATGAAGTTAATTGTTTTGTGAAGGAATTTCTAGTGGATATGGAAATAAATGTATAATACAGTAATAGCCAATAGGGGGTTACTATGATGAATTTTGAATCCTGAGGGAGTGAACTGTGAATGATGATTGACTTAAATTATCCTGAAAATGAATTAATGGCTTCTTCATGTGTCTAATCTGCAGTCTGCGCATATCAGGAGCCATCCTGATTCTGCACGCGCCGACTCACGAGTCATTCCTCAACTTCTCCACCATTAATTCTAACAAAATTCTCATAAAAGTTTTAATTAGAGTTAATTCTACTTGGCCCCATAAAGATATCTAGTTCACCAAAATAGTCCCTTTCTTTTCACCAGCTTCTAAATGACCCTCTAAGAGCATCTCCAACGGGGTGTTTGGCACTCAAAGGAAGTAGAAAACAATGGCCACTCAACGGAACTGGAAAACACCATGGTGTTTTGGTGATTTTTATCATTTATCCTAATGATATAAGATCTTCGGAACACATGTATTTCAGATTCATATTTACCCTAACTAGTTTAGTTTTAAAAGTTTAAACTAGGGTTATTTCTTTTGTTGTATTTCCTAGTGATAGAAGAAAGAAAACCCATTCTTCCCATCTTCATCTCCACTAGCATCTCTTCACTTTTGTTGTATTTCCTAGTGATAGAAGAAAGAAAACCCATTCTTCCCATCTTCATCTCCACTAGCATCTCTTCACTTTTGTTGTATTTCCTAGTGATAGAAGAAAGAAAACCCATTCTTCCCATCTTCATCTCCACTAGCATCTCTTCACTTTTGTTGTATTTCCTAGTGATAGAAGAGAGAAAACACATTCTTCCCATCTTCATCTCCACTACCATTCTTCACTTTTTGTTTTATTTAATCTCTACAGCCATCCTTTTTTCTTTCATCATTTTCACCACATCTCTTCATCTCCTACTTTTGTAATTAACTTCTATATTATAAGTAAGTCCCCAGTTTGGCCGATTTCAACCAGTTTATGATAATATTATGACTACATCTAAATGCCTAAATTACCTCTGCTATTTTTTCTAAAATATTGTTTACTCCACAAGTATTTTGTAGTAAAGTAATAGGGTTGGCATATGTATTTTTCTCTCAAGGATCATAAATTGATTATATTTATGAAATTATCATTTCACAAAAATAAATGCGTTATGTTCATCCAAAGTGGGGAGGCCATATACCAACAAATAAGTATAAATACAACATTTTCTTGGATATGTGTAAGAGATACATAAGTCCCAAATCGACATGTAAAAGTGACGCTTGTCAAATTATTCAGTGACATCCTTTACAACTAAATTCAAATAATGATCGAATTCAAGATGTTGTTGTTATCTCAATCATTTTTATATAAATCAACATTTCCATTGAATTCTGTTCATATGATGGCGTGTTGATTTTGCACACCCGAAAAATTCCATAGGGACCTTAACACAAATTCATACATATTAATTAACACATGCACGCTTGGTATCCTTAATTAGTGCATCTAATCCATCAAATTTGAGAATCCACCCTCAGTGAGACTTATTTAAGCAAAATTAGTTAGGGATTAGGGCGGCTCCGTTTTTTACCCAATGAAATAAAGAAAAAAGACTAACAAATTTGATTCGACCTTAACCTATAATCTTATATGAGTTTCCTGACCTCTTATTTATATCAATATCTTAGAGAAAGAAAAAATAATTAAATTTATTCTCCCGAAAAACAAAAACATAATTATCCAACACCTTCAACCTGTTGTGAATCTATAATTTATGTTTCTCAAAAAAAAAAGAATCTATAATTTATGGCTTAATACTAAATATCAATAGGTGTAATTATTGTAAAATTTGATGGCCTTCTTTAATTAATCTAAAATTAGAGAATTTAATTAGTACTACAAGGTAATTAATTAAGAAAGGAACATGTTAGCTGACGCAGACATGAGATGGGTCGGTGTGATTTTGTCATTATTTTCTTATTTCAAGTACTAAGTTTTTTGTACGACCCTCAAGATGTGAAGTTTAATATACATTGGTATCAAGTGGAGATAGATTTAGGGTTATATTATATGAATTTTACTTGGTTTTGAAGATATCAAAATGTGATAGAATTTTTTTAGTGCCATTTGATTAAATCTCAAGCTAGTTCTGTAATTTAAAGAAAACTTTTTATATTTAATAATCTTCTCCTACATGAGAATATCTTCCATTAAAAGAAAACAATCAAACCCTAGAATGCAATTTTAAGGTTACCTGTGAACAAGACATAATTCTCATGGATAAAAGAATTAAAGATGGACAAACTCTATAGACTTCCCATATGAACTTCCAAAATAACTTTAATTGTCCTGTTGTGAATCTTGTAATGTCGCGTCTTTCATTTCACACTGACAATGTTTTAATTGTCAAATAATAGTTTTGTTCCTTCATACAATTTTATGAATTATTTCTCATTTTACCTCTTATTTTTTTTACTTTTACTAAAAAATATTGATCGCAAAGTTAATATGTTTAAAGAATCTCATTAAGTCGACAGTTGGTAGCCCAAGTGGTTCGAAGGTGTTGACATAAACTCCAGAAACCCCTTGAGGTCTCAGGTTCGAATTCCAGAGAAGGTGGAATCTTTGGTTATTTGAATTGGGATTATTAGGGTATAAATAATGTAGTGTAGTTGGGCTTTATGCCATTATCTAGTTGCGCTATAGACATGGTCATGTTAGAGTTTGAGTGGGCGGGGTTCGAGCTTATCACATCTTTCATGTATCAATGCCAAAATGTAACGACAACGTAATCAGTTTCCAAAAAAACAAAAAAATCTCATTGAACTTAGTATCACACATAATCTTCACATAACTCTATGACTGTCTTTTATTTTTAGATATTTGTGTTTATATGCTAAATGATGCTTAAAAATACACTTGGACGGCATGATTTGATGGGTTAGATGGAAGAAAAGGAAAATACACTTGGGGATGGTTTGAGGGGAAGTTAGTGGTTCTTTTATGTCATTTTCAAAAGAAAGAGGTATTATCATCACTTAATGGAGTAATTAGGGAAGGATTGGGCTCAAGTGGGTTTATATCTTCTCTCTAACACGTCCCTATTGCAGAATTGCTTGTCTTTACAACTAAGATCCTAGTCTGCAAAAGTTGTAGTGCATTTTAACCCTCAACCACTTGTTTATTTCATGATATGGAGTATTTTTTTTTAAGAGCAAGTGGTTCGGTTTAGATTCCTACTTCGCTGATCTAGCGTACGTTATATCTGACCGTTCTAATATGTACATTACAACTAAATACATTGAATATTAGTCAATAACAGCTTTTGAATCAGTTCTATCTATGATACCGGTTTTTTTTGTTGAAATTATGATACCGTTTCTTGAGATGGCAAAACACAATAATCAAACCATAAAAAAAAACTAAGGGATGTGATTGCTAGAAAGAGAGAACCAACATAAAGTTTTCACACAAACCATCAAAGGATTCAAAACAGGGCCACAAAAGGGTAATAATAAAGAGGGCCCATGGCCAAGCAAGTAGGACCTATACTTGTTGGACATGGTCCCTAATTTTGGACCCTCTTTTGAATCTTTATTGTCCATTTTAGCTCAATTTCCAAAAAATTTCCTTCTTGATAACAACTGATCACAAGCCACTGAAATCCTTAAATGTTGAAGAGTTAGGTCACCAAGTCATATTAATTGAAATGGGACCACCAAGTTAGTCTTGGTCTTTCACCACTAAGTTGCAATTAGAGGAAGGGTTTACTAATGCTTTCGTGGTCCATAGATTGTGTATTCCTCCTAAACCCATAACTTTATGAATTTAGTTTTGGGCTTGGGGTTGTCTCTTAAATTTATTATTATTCCACCCAATTGTAAGCATTAAGTGAGGGCTGGTCTTTCGGGCATCCGAAATTATTTCTATAGAATAAAGACTTGGTCAGTCTAGATTGACTTAGGGGGTCATTTTATTCTCAGTCCAAAAATAAACTTCATTGCATTTTACCTCCTAAATTCTATCCTCACCTCCACCGCTACAAGAACAACTTCCAACCACAACCATCACTTTCTAACCACCAAGCACCACCACTTAACCACCAAGCACCGCCACCCCCACTCTCTCTCCTCTAAATGTCTCTTTCTTCTTTTTCTCTCTTCCTCTCCTTCTCTTCCGCCCCGTTTCCTTTTATTGTCTATCTCTTTCTCTCTCTCTAAAACAACCTAACAGAACTTAGATATGTTGCGGAATATCTTCTTCAACTCAGAGCTTAGAAGATCTGAGTTGAAGTAGAAGACGAAGGAGCTTTCCCCTTAAATGGATGCCATGAGAGAGTGGCGGGTCGTGGTTGGTACATATGGATCGGGAAATTTTATGAGCACCGCAAATTGTGTTATACAGACCTCCATAAAACTTGACATGTGGAGACTTTTAACCGCGCCACAGTATTTCAAAACAAGTGGTATATATAAAATTTCCCATGTAGCTATAAAGTCACTAGCCCAATACAAATTTGTCTACAATAGGAAGCCCGATCCAACCCATTCAAATCCAACCTCAAAATGAAGTTTTAAGGGAATACCCACCATGCAACTATGCCCACCCAATTAAAGTTTTCCCTCATTATTAACTTATAATATTTGTTCTTATATGGCGGACAAGGGCATATCAAATTTTTTTTTTTTTTTGTTGAATGAAGGGCATATCAAATTATGTTTCGATATATGGTATTAGAGTTCTGAATGTGTTTTGATACATGAAGCTCACTTTGGTCGAGTGGTTACATTTCTCCATTGGAGAGACCAAGTTCAAATCTTACCATTTCGTAAAGAACTTTTTTTGACATGCATATAATTATTCAAATTATTTGGGTTATAGTTGAAAAAGTTAGACGATTCATTTTTTAAGATAAAGGCTCTTAACATAATTATACATATCTTACAAAGATCTATTTCTTGATTGTCTTCCCCCCCATCACATTAATAAGAAAAAGAACCAACAACAAGAAGAAAGAATTTTGAATCTTGGAGGAGAATTTACAAAACTAACCTC
The DNA here is from genome assembly GCA_002897215.1 of Eschscholzia californica subsp. californica. Lineage (NCBI taxonomy): Eukaryota > Viridiplantae > Streptophyta > Magnoliopsida > Ranunculales > Papaveraceae > Eschscholzia > Eschscholzia californica. The sequence goes on from BEHA01000590.1 coordinate 27,133, forward strand.
CAAAACCCTAATTGTACTCTTTAACATTCTACATTTTATTACAATCCAAGAACTCCAAGAGGTGTCTTCCCTTGGCCAGCTTCGAAGTAGAAAATAAGCATAGCCAACATTGCTAGCCTTGAATGCTTGATTTCAGCCAACTTAAGTCTTTCTAACTTCTCTTCATCTGGAATGTAAACACCATCTTTAAGGGTACCCGCGAAAGATAATGGGTCGAAGAATTTTCCTCCAGGGTAACCTTGATCGCCCGTTGCATTAGCGAAATTTTCGGAACTTTTGGACCATGGTGTGGCCCATTCTACAGCTTGAGATTCAGGGTTAAAGAAATCTACCCATCTCTTACTTTCAACCCAACCCATTAAGAGAAGTTGAGTACCCAACAAAGTTCCGAATGAGAACGGTGCGATTGCACCTGGGTCAGCACCAGCTTCGAACCATGGGATTCCACTCCAAGCTTGACCCACAAATATTCCGAGAACAGCTGCCATTGCCCATCTTCCGTGGATCAGTTCTGCTTCTCGGTACCACTTAAGAAAAGCCGGATCCTTTCCTAGACCCAACGGGTCAAACCCGAAATCTCCCGGTAGTCTGCCATTTTCACAAAATAAAATGTTAAACAAGGAAGGAGATGCAACATTTTAGACAACGCTTTTATGTGTGGTTAATAATTTAGACTGTGAGTAATAGTATGACTACATTCTAAAACTGTGGCAAAACTAGGCCAAAATTAGTGGTAGAATCTTGGCCGAATGTTTTCTCAAGACTTGTATGTAGGTAAAAGGAAAGGGAAGATTTCTTACGAGCCATCAAGCCATTCTGGGTCGAGGAGATTACCACCGCCTTTAACTGCAGGAATCCAAGATTTCTTTGCAGCTGCAGCAACAATAAGCTTGCGAGGAGCGACGGAAGCGTCACCAATTCTTGCCCCAAGGGTTGAGGAGAGCAAGCTTTGGCTTCTCTTACCTCCTGACAAGAAGGGTGAACCTAATCCATTCAAAACTACAGCAGATTTTGCAGCTACTGCCATCTTTATCCCTTTAGATTTGGGTAATAGGAAGCTCAAAGTTTAGTATAAGAAAGGGATTGAAAGAATGTGTTTGTGGTGCATATGTTCTGTTGGGAATAACACTGACTTCGCCATTTTATGGTAGAGAGAAAATTAGAAAAGAGAAGCCAATGAAATGAAATCCTTTTAGATCTCAGAGATAGATTTCCAACCAATAGGATTTTGAGCTCCATCCATATCTTTCTAGTGACCATACACGTGGCATATATAATTTTAACCTTGATAGCACAACTCTCAAGTTGTGGAGCACACAAGCTGGCTACTAGGGACTGATTTAGAGACATGCTCAGAGGGAAAAAGTGTTGCAAAAGCTTAGGCGAATTTTGTAAATCTTCATGTTATATTTAGTGAATTTTAATTGATATATACATATATGAATTCATAAATTAAGTCACATGTTTTAAAATAAAAACAATTGAATGCAAAGTCAGTTTCCTAATATTAAGTTATAAGATCAATATTTAGTTACATTTCAAGTTAAAATCTGTATTAGTTGGGATAATTTAGGAGATGTATCATATACATTCAGAAATGTATATTTGTCAGCTTTCCAACACTCTGAACGATACATCAAACGGAGTTTTCTAGGAGTTGATGGAAGTTTAGTGTAAGATGTCATAGCAATCTTTAAAGATGATTGAGTTCGAAAATTTCTTGATAGTTCACTTGGTTTCTGCATTAAGTTAATGTTATTAGTATTTTTAATACTATCTATTAGTTGGAAAGTTGAAGATTTTCGAACAGATGTTTAAGTTTGAGGTTTATCTCAAATCTATACATAGTAGTAAATTTTGTTTATGACAAATCATTTTTCTTTTCAGATAATAACAAGTGAGGGTTAAGTTTGTGGTCATCCAACTCAAAACCAATTGGCGATGAGTGGAGAGGGGGACTATTCTCACATGCCCCCTCACGTGTGGTGTGGTTAGCTTAACACGTGTTTTTTTTTTTGTTTCGAGTGACGTGGAGCGCGTGTGGCTTTTAAGCCTATCACGTGTGAGCCTAGCTTTGATACCATGTTAAGTTTGTGATCATCCAACTCAAATCCAATTGGCGATGAGCGGGGAAGACCTATACATTATATTCTTGGTTGCTAATAAACCCTTCTCCCATGTGAGACTATTCTCATAGTGAAGAGGGTATCTTTTGCCTCCTTCCAATGTTTCGGATTACTCTCATAAAACTATCTCTTAGAGAATCTCCAATGCAATACTAAAGAAAACTTCTAAAAATCTTGCTTGGCCAATTAGAGATCAGATACTCTATTAGAAAAACTTCTCTAATGGGACACTAAAGAAAACCTCTAAAACCATACTTGGTCAATTGGAGATACTCTATTAGAAAAAGGGTTTTTTAGTATATGACCCCATTTATTTAGCTATATATATTAGGAGTACATCTCTAAAAACATTTTCGTTTAGGCGTTAACCCCCAAATTCCATTATCCCGTCAAATAGCCGTTATGTGAGGGGCGTGTGAGTCACATGCTGGATCTCAGACCAAAATACCCCTGTCCTAATCCCATGGTTAGAAACATTTTTAGTATATGACCCCCATTTATTTAGCTATATTAGGACTACACCCCCGACCAAAATACCACTTGGAACTTCACAACCTATTTCTCAAGTATCTTCTTCCTCTCAGCCATCAACTTCACAACAACTTGCAGTACATAGGGAAGGTTGTCTAACCTACTTTGGGAAACTAACGTGATGAAGGATCTTGATCTAATCCCTCCTTTTTGTAATTGTTGGAACATCATTCCCAGATTGCCCTTCACCCCCTCCAACGGTCGAACTTCTTAAATGAACTTCTAAAAAAAGTAAAAAGATAAGAAACTTTGATGAGATAATAAATAGAGTAAGATTCTATTAGTATAGAAATGCTTTGGGTGATGTCTCATCTACAGGTCTAAAGGAATCCACATTATGTCATCCAGAAAATGGATTGATTCTTTCTGATTTCGGACGAATTGATACTATGTAGAACATATATTCTGAATCCGATCAATGAGGTTAATTCTTCAAAAATATTATCATAAAAAATGAAATAGCGTGATTTGAAACATCGGAGCAAAAGGTCCACTTTTATTTCTACGAATAGAATCCTCTATAAAACCCAAACCCAAGACATGTCATTCACCTTCACTTGAAAATCTTGGGAATCAACCAACTAGACCTATTGGTCAGATGTTTAGGCAATCCAAGAACATGATAGGTTTTATACATGGGTTTTATATGTCATGACAGGAATCGGGCGACTAACACTTGCTTTTGCTTCCCAAGATATCCAAAGATTTTCAAGTGAAGGTGAATGACATGTCCTGGGTTTGGATTTTATAGAGGATGAGTTATGACCGTTGGAGGGGGTGAAGGGCAATCAAGGAATGATGTTCCAACAACTAC
>BEHA01000590.1:36429-61029 GCA_002897215.1 Eschscholzia californica subsp. californica
ATCTTATTTTAGTCATAGTAATTGATGTGGAAGTGCCCAAGTGGCTACAATGGTGGAGATGGAGGCGACTATGTTGATGAAGATATAGGTGGCTACGGAGGTGGTTACGGTGGTGGAGATGGTGGCAGCTAGGGTAGTGACTGTGAAGGTGGATACAGAGACACAAACTTACCATCTTAATTGAAAAATAGTCTCGTTGGGTAGTTTTATAATTGTAGTGTTGTTTCACATACTATACCGTGTTAATTTATTTATGCGTTCTTTGGTACCTTAATTAATTGGTATATCGTATTTGAATTATTTGTCCAAGTTAAATTACTAAATGTAATCTTATTTTTTTAGAAGTAATTTCTAAAACACGATAAAAATAAATACAATTAGAATATTGAATTCATTTTGCCAAATACCAAATCTTTTCAGCCAAATTCCGTTCATCTATATATATATAGAGTGGGATCTATTTTTTCTTTTGGTGGGCGATATATGGACAACTGAACTTTTTAGGTGGACAAACGAATTGGGGGCAACTAAATTTAGTAGAAGGATTGAATGACCAATACTCATTTTTTTTTCATTCTTCATGACCAGTCGTCTTTATTCAATCTACTCTCTTCATCGACCACGGCGAACCCCATTTACTCAAAACTACCATTACGTTCAATCTTCATCACTATTTAAAGGACATTGATTTCAATAAAAATTATAAAAGACATAGAGAAGGTATTGAGAAGATCTGGTTTTCTTTCCTATTCAATTTAATTAATTCATCTCTGCTTCTTAGAGAGAAAAACTAAAAAACTAGAAGAAAACAAATAGTAATAACATTTTTGAAGTATCTGAAGAGGGATGATTTTATTTTGAAGTAAAGGGGGATGAATTTTTGTGAGTGTCAATTTGTCTACTTGAATAGCTTCTCCTTCTAAGAAATTTTTTCTTGCATTGATTCCTAGTAGAGAATACTGTACCTGTTTTGTTTAGATACATTGATAAGAGAACATTTCAGACTTTGATAAGAGAAAATTTCAAACTTCTTCAATGGTTTAGAAAGAAAAGGGGTTGTGGTACCAAATATTTTTAGGGTTTCCTTGTATTAGGTTCATTGAAGAATAGTTAATTGAATAGTTCATTGAAGAAGAAAACTAACAATTTAATTCTTAGAATAGTTTTTTTTTTTGTTGAACTACTTAGAATAGTTCATTGAAGAAGAAGATATTGAATTGAAAAATCCGTTCTTCTAGACTATTGGGTAGATTGAGTTAAAAATCAAAATTTGGGACTCCACTATGTCTATGAGAGTTGAACTAAATATAATCAGACAAACCCTAACACGGGAAGCAACAACATGTCGAAACCCATTTTATCCTTGAATCAATTCGTCTATCCTTCATGAACTATGGCGATGAAGATGAAGAAGTAGATGAAGATGAAGAAGTAGGATTAAAAGTTGGTATTTATTGATAGATCCTTGGTTTTGGTTGTCTCCAACTTAATTTACCTACACCCAATTACTTTTTGTCCACCTAAGAAATTTAGTTGTCCATATATTGGCCACCTTTCTTTTTTATAAAACTAGGCACTTGTCTTATTTTATTAATTTTGAATTGAAGCGTCTAAGCGAGCTTTATCAATAGCTACTTTGACCGAAAATACAACTAGGAGATTAAGTTAACTCCTCATTAGGTATATGATTCAAATTAAAAATGGATTGTGCTAAAAGGTACGTGACATTATTTGTTTCTCTTAGACAATTTGAGAAGATGCAATTTTGTAGATATAGCACTTCCTTCTTGATCTCCATGATAAATGGCCTCATCCTCCATGACATTTATATTTTTTTGATCTACAAGTTCAATAATAGTCAGAGCATCACCCTTCGCTAAAAAATGGTACTCATGTAAATTTGAAATTATTTCCGTTGCTAGTCTAGTAGCTTTTGTTCTGGCTTCCGCCACCGATGAATCTATCATTAACTTTGTTGAAGCCACCACGAACTCACCGTTTGCATTTCTACAAACCGCGGCCAAGGATGCTTTTCGATCTTTATAAGCCGCATCCATGTTTACTTTCAATTTTCGTTTGGTGGCGGTAACCAATACCGAACAAACTCGCTTCGATCTTCTTCCTTTTCGGTATCTGATTCTTTTTTTGCTTCTAAATACTCCTGAGAAGTGCAGAAAGTATTCTCTATAATTTCATAACTATCCAATCAAACCAGCTGACATAACACATATAATCTTACCGCCATAGTTTTTCTTCTTCTTTTCCCTCGAACCAGCTGCATACTGTATACATAATTTGAGTATCACCTTTTAATCTTTGATTCAGTGGGCAATTCATCGATGTTTTCCTTCCTAGTCGACATTGACGAAAGATATGGTCGTTGTCCTCCTCCATATTACAAATTAAGCAAACTATCGAAACTTGATAGTTAAATCAAAGTTTGCTTTTCTTCGTTGGAAGGACATCGTTAAATAACCTCTATACAAAATATCAAAGGTCATCTCAATGAGGTCTTTGTTCCGCAATCCATTGATATCCAATAAGTCTCGAACTAGAAATAAGTTATGTGGTTCATCTATATCTTCCTTTTTTCCTTGGTTTAAATCCTAGTATAGGCAGTGTCTCTGGTCCTCCCTTATTCTAATAGTTTGGCTACAAATATTACATTCATAATATAATAAGCATGTAAACTACTCCAATTTAGATTCGTCTTCTAAGGGTCGTATATAGGTTCGCTACAAACTAGGTAGCTTTTCGGGAGAAAATATTGACATCTCTATGCCAAGACGGGCCCTAAGTCTATTTTCATAAAAGTCGGACTAATAGCGCCTTTCGATTTTATCCATAATGATTTCCAAAATCAAAATTAGGAAAAACCCCGTTTGGGCATATGGATGGCCTGGGTCAATTGCGGAAAAAATTTCAGAATGGACGGAAAAACTCCTACATGGGTCAAGGTCCGAAATTTTTTAGCCTGTGATCCGAGACCTATCTTGAAACGTCCCAGGACAAGCCTTGGTTAGGACCCGAGACCCTCTCCGTCAAGGCCAATGGGTTTGTCCCGTTCTTGGTCAAGATATGCCTTGGCATGGGCAAAGCATATCTCGGCCATAGGCAAGCATAAGTGTGGGAATCGGTCCGGGCGGGCAGGCTGCGGGCAGGCTGCGGACAGACTTGCTCCCGGTCCGGAAAAAATTCTACTATATATGTCCACTCGGACTGGCGGACATAGGCAAGCATAAGTGTGGGAATCAGTCAGAGTGGCTAGAGATATTTTCGATAATAGTTAGTTCTATAGTAGTTATCCATAATGGGTATTTTATTTAGTTAATTACGTATTATAATCAGTAGTTATCTATTATATTAGTTATCCATAATGGTTATTTGATTGAGTTTAAATATCTATTAGTAGTTATCTGTTCGGTATTCACGTTTAGGAAATTATTATTTTTTTTTTAAACATCCTTACATATAAAAGGAATATGTTATAGAGTTTAGACTGAAAAAATGTATAAGACAACAATACCAAATAAGGACTAAATTGTAACTAATTTAACTTCAGAAGGATCATAAGTGTGAAGTTCAATTTTTCTGGGGATATAGAATCGGTGTTGCTAGATTACTTGCTTCTTGATTATGAATTCTATTACAATACGTAATTGCCAGTTGTCTATCATGTACCCTCGAGCGTAAACCGTTAATTTCGTTTTAGTCGCCATGACATTTATGGATCTACGACCGTGATGAGTTCGATTAAAACCCTTGCATCCCCCCTATTGAAAAATAGGGGAGTCCTAGTTCATCTGCTAGGTTTAATCCACTTTCAAACCCTAGCAACTCACTGTGTATTGGAGAGATCGGCGACACAGTGCTAGCTCTAGTTCCGACGATAACACCATCTGAGTTCTTCGCAATTGCTACACACGAGAGATAGTTTTCTCGAAAAGAATCATCGAAGTTAATTTTTATAAGTCCAGCGGTTGGTGGACACCAGCTTCGAACCTGCAAAGAGAGTTATAAGACGGTGTTTGAATCAGATCTTTCACATACCTGGGAGATTCATTTGTTTGCCGCCAGCATCGAATCAGATCTGGTTGCTATTGTTGAAAATGGAGTTCGTTCCGTGTTTTCCACCATTCCCGCATCAGGTAAGTAAGGGTTTACCAGTCTTTGTTTCCCCTTTCTTCTCGGAACCAATGCTTCTCAAGGCATCCCACCAAGATCCCAAAGGATCTTGACCGCGATCGTCAGATCTGGACAATTTTCGCGCGTGGAATGCGAGCCGTCCAGACCTGGACATGATTGCTTCGCACAATTGATCCCTTATTTAACTTGCCCGTTTTGCTATTTTCGTCCCTAGCTTAACCGAGTTTCGTCCAAACTTTAAACTTGAATTTCACATTCATCCAGAATCAAATGCGAGTGATTATTGACCCTAAGTTTAAGACCTCGACGATACGAACGTAATGGCACATCCCGTTTCTGAGTTTGACGAGTCGGGTCGACCCAAAATCAAATCTGATTCCAACAGTTTACCGCTGGTCTAGGTACGAGCCATCTTGGTTCTTACCAATGAGGTCGTTGAAACACAACTCATAATTAAAAAGTAGTTGTTACCAACTCACTATAGATAGGGGTTGGCTTGGTAAGTCTGATGCTTCGGGAAATTCGACCGCTCCTTCCAATCTAGAGGCCTTGTAAAAATGCTCAACAAATATATTTGTTATTTTGTCGGGATGTATTGTCCAGCTATTATTAGGAAGCCTAATCGTATAAATAATTTTTTTCTTCTCATATTGTGTACCAATAAATGGAAAAGTTTATATTACCATCATGGTCCTACCCCCAAAACTTTTTTTGCTCGCTTATGGAGGGGGTTTTGGTGTTAGATGGTTGAAGATGTTTTTAATGTGTTCTTCATAAATCACAACCTCACTCTCAAGCTTTTTGTTTCCGTAACACCCCCCTTATAATTTCAGAGAATCACAACCCAGAACAAGCAATTCATTTCTAAACCCAAATCATCCGACCCTGGATCGAAGTTTTTACCGAAACCCTAGCTCCCAAACCTGAATCTTTACCTAATGTTCTTCAGGAAATAGAAACCTTCATTAGAGAACCAAAAAACCGTTAAACCCCCTTATCTTCTTGATTATCCAGATCATATCACCTAGAAATCTCATCTTCTATTCATCTTTTTAAACCAATTACACCTTAGATCTGGACCTTATGTTGAAGTGGTGAATACTATTAGGCAGATCAAAAGATTGTTCGAATAAAGAAGGAAACATAACCCCTAGAAGAATAAGGAGTAGACTCAACAACCAATCAAATTAAGCTTCACCGCCATGAACGAGGGTCAAAAATCAGGGAAGTCTTTCAACCTTAGCTAGTAGTTTTCTAGGGTTTTGGTTTAAGTTCCACTGCATGCACTTGGTTCTTGCCTTATTTTCTTTGCTAGGTGCTTCTCTGGTTTTCTATTAGCCTTTGCCATGAAAGTAGTAGGATATTAATTGATTTATCTTTTTATTTCCATCACAACCCCATCTCGTGTTTCTTCTTTTCTGTTGGAATCCAGTCTTTTATTTAGGTCTTATTCTAATCCTTATTGATAGTGTCATGAATAGCTTTCTTGGTGTCATGAATAGCTTTTTGCATTTTTTGTTGAATTTGGTGAGCTCTAGATCTGGCGGCAACCATACTTCCACATTCATATCTATGTTTCTGCATCTCTTGGCTTTCAGATGTGCATTTTTAGAGGTCAAGCTTATAGTTCAACATCGGTTGATGGTTTTCATCCCACTCCGGTTAATCGATGATCATACCGTAGGTTCCAATTTCTCTTCTATTTCAATTGAATGTTACTCTAACGTTAAACCACCTCCTATCATCTTACATTTCATCTCCAAGAAAGGTTGTAACGTATGTAATCATTTCATGTTTATTTGGATCCATCGCTTAACCTTATGGATCATGAGCTCATATCGTCTGTCTTATAAGAGATTTAATATTAGTATTAACTTACCTTTCGACCCAGAAAGACATTTCGGTTCACATAGGTATGTCCATCTTAGTAGCCCACCTTTTGTCTCTTACGCTTCAGCTCAATCTCTGTCTAATTCTTTCGTGTTTGATTTTCGAATAGATTTAACTACTTATCCAAGGTCCTTAACATGCTCACTTCCACCCCTTGTCGCAACTCATTTGCGATCTTATGTCGGATTAGCTGAGTAATTATACTCGGGCTATGACGGCGATCCCATTTACCAGGTGTCTGATCAAATTCTACTTTGTGGAACTCGAACGGATATGGTCTCTGCATATGGAGAATACTTGCGGGATAACTCGGAACCATCATTTGGCTCCACCTTACAGATACCCTTGTTTCGTTCTAGAACTTCGGGTGTCTGTTTAATCCATCTTCAATGTTACAGGAAGGCAAGTACTAGTTTCATCTTGCAATCTATCGGAAGAAATCTCAAGACCAATTTTCACATCATCCTCTTGAAGAGCTTCCAGACGTATAAGCTACAGAATGAAGGAAGATCCACTACACGAAGTTATTTTACGCAATTTCTCATTTCTGTATTTTGTTGTATTACTTTGTTTACTGTTTATGTTTGTCTTTTTATTTTTTTTATTTTTTTTTGGAATTTAACTTCATTGAATGCCAAAAGCAAAAGAGTTTACAAAATGAAGTTAAAGCAAACAGTACCCCCATAACAACCTAGGGAGTAAACCGAGAAACCAGTAGAGCTAAGGACTTAAAGCTGAATGTGCAAGAGAATGTGTCAGTGAGTTGCCTTTGCGTGGGATCCAGCTGTACTCCACCTGTTGTAGATTTGACACGTGTTGGGCGGCTTTTAACACGATAGGTTTAATTCTCCACGGGAGTTCATCTGGACCGTTGGCTAAGGCCTCAACAACCGTCCGATTATCTCCCTCATATATAATTCTTTCCAACCCTAAGTCTGAGACCATTTCACAGCCGAGTAAGAGAGCTCTGGCTTCTCCTTCCATGGCCGTCTGCGTTTGTATTCTCTGAGCTTGTTGAAGAACCACCTCTCCTCTATTATTTCTGATGATCACACCCACCGCCGCTCCTTGAGTTGAGAAAACACCATCGTAGTTCACTTTGTACATGTTTTCTGGAGGAGGTAACCATCCTATTTCATCATTTTCTATTTGGTTAACTTAAACCCGCCATTTATACCATTTGATGCTTCTTTTCTTGCTTGATGGACTATCTCGTTTATGTTAATCTGTACCTGATTGAAATGAACATTGTTCCGACCAAACCAAAAACTCTAGTAAAGGTAGAGATAGAATGTAACTTTCTTTGTGTTAGTCTTGCTCATCTCTAACAGTGCTCTAATTACTTTTTCTGGTCTTAAATCTGAGCTGAGAGTCAGTGGTTCATAGATCTGAGCTTGAATCCATAAAGCTCTGAAGAACGTGCAACTACCAAAGAGATGATCAGTCGATTCAACTTCCTGGTTACAGAGGATGCATGTAGTAGAGATGTTTCGATTTCCCCGACCTATATTTTGTAAGACAGGTAATCCATTATTTAATAACTTCCATATAAATAATGTTACCTTTGGTTTGATATGATTAAGTTGCCATAACCTCATCCATGGGAAATTAACTTCAACTTTGGGATTGTTGTGTTGAGGGATGATTTCTCTGTAAAAAGATGGGTTAATTCCGTTTTGGCCCCCGATTTGTGACCAACTGGCCGTTTTAGCCCCCATAAGTGTCCGGCAGTTCGTTTTGGCCCCAAGGACCAAATTTTTGACGAAATTATCCTCGGGGGCCAAAATAGAATTATTTCTGAAAAAGGGTAAAAACAAAAAAAAAAATCACATCACCCCTTTCTTTATCATCCACTTCACCTTATCTCTCCTCCACCACACCTCCTCTGCTCCTCACCCTTCTTCTCCGGCGAAAGGTTGCCGGCCGGAATGAAAAATTCCGGCCGGCCACCTTTACTAAAAAAAAAAAAAAATTCTTCCTTTCTCTCTCCTCTTCTTCTTCCTTTCTCCCTCTTCTTCTTCTTTTCTCTCTCCTCTTCCTCCTTTCTCTCTCTCTCTCTTCTTTTCCCTCAATCTCTCTCTCTCTAAGCTCCCCTTCGCCGGTAGAAATTCTGGCGAAGGGGACAAAGGTTTCCAGACCGGAAACCCTCGATTTCAAGAAGGGTTTCCGATCTGGAAACCCTTCCCCTTCGTCGAAATTTCTGCCGGCGAAGGGGAGTTTAGAGAGAGAGAGAGATTGAGGGAAAAGGAAGAAGAAGAAGAAGAGAGAGAAAGGAAGAATATTTTTTTTTTTTTTTGAGTAAAGGTGGCCGGCCGGAATTTTTTATTCCGGCCGGCAACCTTTCGCCGGAGAAGAAGGGTGAGGTGGACAGAGTGATGTGGTAATTGTGTGGACAAAGAAAAAGAAAAAAATAATTACAGAAATGCCATGGGGGTAGAATTGGGAGGGTTAAAAAAATTTGGGGCCATTTAGGAATTTTTTGGGGCCAAAACGAACTGCCGGACACAATCGGGGACCAAAACGGCCAGTTGGTCACAAATCGGGGGCCAAAACGGAATTAACCCTAAAAAGATTTAGTAGTGAATTGACCTTTTGGTTGTCCTATCCATATTAATCTGTCACTTGGCATAAATCTTGATATTTGTATGCTCAATATTGCTTTTGCTGATTGTTGTTCAAAGAGATCTTCAATAAGTTGTATTTTCCACCGATTGGTATTTGATCTATCAGATTAGAGACCCAAAATATATCGCCCGGTATCACTGATTTAATTTTTGGAATGAAATTTTGGATGGTAGGAACCCATGGATCATGTAGAATTTTTATTGAAAAACCGTCACCTACCTGCCAGCAACATTGCTTTCGAAGATCGTCTCTGATTTCAAGTAAAGAGGACCACAGAGCTGAGGAGTTTGATTTTTTTTTGTTTCACTCCAAAAGTTATCTGTATTGTAATACTTAGCTTTAATAATGCAAGCCCATATAGTGTGTGGATTGGTGATGAGTCTCCAGGCCACCTTGGCCACGAGACTCTAATTGAGTTTAGCCAAAGGCCTTACGCCCAACCCTCCAAGTTCCTAGGGTCTTTGGATCAGCTCCCATGGCAGAAAATGCATTTTTTGTTTATCTTCCTCGTGGTCCCACCAAAAGTCCCTCTCTATCTTCTCTAATTGGTTGAGGACCCCTTTTGGGAGTAAAGACAGACCCAAAAAATATGTACAAATAGGGCTTAAAGTCGATTTGATTAAAGTGGTCCGACCCGCTTGAGATATAAGTTTCCGTTTCCAACCCGATAGTCTGGATTTAAACTTCCTGATAAAAAACTCATGAGATTGGATACGGCTCCTTGGTTTTAGGATTAAAGTACCAAGGTATTTCTCTGTGGCCTCCATCGGAGGGGCATGGAGTTGAGATATGTACTCCTGTGATCTTTCGGGAGGAGTACCAGTGCTGAAAAATAAGGAAGACTTCGAGAAATTGACAGCTTGACCTGAGAAACCCGTGTATTGTTCAATTATGTTCTGAACAGCTTCTAAGTTTTTTGTTGATGCTTCGCCCATAATAATAAGGTCCTCTGCAAATAATAAATGTGAAACTCTAGGAGCATATCTATTAACACGGTTGTTTGTCTTTTTAATTGGATATTGTAATAGGCTATTAAGTTAATGTATTTGCTTTCAACAAACAAAAAAAAAAAAAATTCTCAGTGTGACACTACCGAATCCACATCATACTAACGACAACTAAATGCTAACTTACTCCGTATGTACATGCTCTATGCTTCTTCTTCTCTTTCAAAATCTCTCGCCGAACTCTATTCTTTCTTCTTCTTCTTCTTCCTGATGTCAAACTCCATTAAAGTCTCATCATGCATTCAATTGAAGCAATCGATAAGAAATACAGGTTTTCGTGGTCATTCATCAAATGGGTTTCTTCCAATTCTTCAAAATTTCTCGGTTTCACAAATCAGAACTGCTAATTTCTTTAAAAATTCAGTTATTATTCAGAAGAAAGTCAATTCTGGAATTCGAATTCAAGGAACAATTTCAGAACCTGATACTTGGAATTTAGATGGGCCTTCTTTGGAAATTGATACCCCCGTTTCTATAGAGCTGAAATCCATCGTCAGTGAAGAACAGTTTGATCGGATCATCGCTGAAGCTCAACAACTTGAAGAATCTGTTATTATTGTCTGGTCTGAACTTCTCTCTCTCTCTCTCTCTCTCTATAAACCTGTTTGTTGTTCAATCCATGAATTTAACTGAGTCCCAAATAGTTATTGTCTGATTTATTAGTGAAATTTGATTAAGACTCTTATTGGGTTTTCTGCATTTTGTGATCTTCTGCTTATAGCTTTGGGAGAATTGGGGAATTTGGTTTGAGTATTCTAACTAGTCCTACAAACTCAAAAGTCAAAACATTTATACCCAAAATCTAGTTTCATTTAGGTTTAACAATTCAATCTTAAATTGGGCTTTTATTGTTAATTAAAATAAGGAATCAAATCAAGGGTTTTAACATAAGGGTTCCTTGTCTGGGTAATTCTAGGATGGCAAGCTGGTGCAGAAAATGTATATACTTGAAACCCAAATTGGAAAAGATGGCTGCCAATTACTATCCAAGGTTAGATTGAACTTTCTCTACAAATTTCTTACTTCATGACTTGCTAATTCATTATATAACTTTGTCCCTCAAAGAGTCAATTTGTGTGTCTTAGATTTGAAGATTCAGAAGAATTTTGCTCAAACTTAAGTTCTAACGGGTGTGACTTGGTATTGTGTGCTGGGAGTATGTAAAAATGCCTCACTGAAGGCTAATCTATCGAGTTATGTAGTCCTACTTAACCATCGTTTTCTGTACCACTTGCCTCGTCACATATGGGATGTTTCGTTCTGACCTAGTATTGGTTATATGGGATGTTTCGTTCTATTATGTCATTGTGTTCTATTATCAACTGAGTGTATCGTCAATCAGTTCTTTTGTTTCTATAATTCTTTTTGGGAGTTATAAGTTGGGGGTTTAAGTTAGTAAGATTGATGAGCAAGTAATTGAGAATATCTTGTATTATTTGTTTGTATAGAGTTGGATTCTACTGCATCGATGTTAACACAGTCCCTTACAAGCTTGTTAATCGTGCTGGAGTTACTGTAAGTCACCTCTAACGATCCAATTGATTTGCGTCATTTGTATAGTAATATCTTTGTTTATTATACTGTTTTGCTATCCTCGACATATGTTTTCCGCTTATAACTTAACCTAAACTCTACCTTAACTGAGTGGCGGAAAAGGAAAGAAATGTTTCGAACTGAAGAAACTGAAATTGGATTTGCTTCCCTATTTATGTTCGGAAGAGATATCTAATCAAACCCCTATCCTACTAAGAAATGGAAAAACCATCTTTTGTATCATTGAGTAGTTGTATTGCTTCTCACAGATGGAGCTAAGGAGTCTGATTCTGCACGTAAATTTCTTTACCAATACAAGACTCTAACAAAATATTGATAATGAATCACAAGGCTGTTTTCTCCACTATTTTCCAGACCATAAACCTAGACTAGACTACATATGTTGCAACTTTGTGCTGGAAACTATGCACCAATAAATCTAACAGCTATCGCGAGTTAGGAGCATTTCCCATATGTTCAAATAATGCCCACGCGATTCCCAGACTGAGACGACAATTAAAATGTTTGTTAGGTAAACTCTCTTTAAGCCGATCGATTGTGCTTGTCAAATAGGGACTGAAATTGACTCCTTTCTCACTAACTTATTTTAAATTTAAGTTAAACATGAATGACTATTACCGTGTTGAGAAATTTCCGCGAAATTTTATTCGAATAGCTAGTGAATATGCTCGCTAGTTTCTTTTTTGAGTAAGCCAACTTTCTCTGAGCCATTTAATCTTCTATCTCTGTCGTATATGTTCAACCTTTTCTGGCTGTGTTTTACTAGATGATCGGTCCCGTAGTTTGTGCTAATTTTAACATCAAATGGGTATCGTGAAATCAAAACATAGCTTATATTTACTTATCACCTACCAGTTATATATTTGATTTGTCAATCTCATCGAACTTCATTCAACTACCCATTTAAAAAGAACTGTACTGACTAAATTCTGCATTTTGATGTATCTCAACTGTGGGAACTACTTTAAAATCTGCACAGAAGATGCCTACGATACAGGTAAACTTCTATATTCATATGTTCTTTTCCATCTCCTATCATGCATTTTTCTTGATAATGGTGACGTTATTCGTGTAACAGTTGTGGAAAGACGGCAAGAAACAAGCAGAAGTAATAGGAGGTCATAAAGCTTATTTAGTGGTTAATGAGGTTTGTGAAATGATCGATAATGAAGGTAGTCTATAGAATAATCACTTTATTTCAACTGTGGAGGAACGGCAAGAAACATGCAGAGACAATAGTTTTTCTTATTCAAATAGTTGTTCAAAATCCAATTCAACATATATTACTTCTCCTTTGTCTATAATGGGCCAAAGACATGTTTAATTGGGCTTCACAGTATGACCTTTATTTTTGTTTCAGAATGCTACTCACACTCAAATGTTCTTTAGATAATTTCAGATATCAAAATTTACCTCATACTAAACATTGATGGAACAAGGTAGGACCCCTTTGACCATACTAAACATTGATCGAACAAGGTTCACCCCCTTTGACTATACTAATACAGCGGATAAACAACTTCTCTAGAAAATTTAATAGACAAGGGAGAAGATAATATCCAAAGAACTATAATTGTATATTTAAATTTTTCTCACTGTTTATAAAGCTCACTGCTTATAAAGCTTACCAATCCAATTCACAACTAAAGAGAGGATGAAGATACAAGTTAGTTTAATACATAGGTATGAGTGGTATTTATAAGGAAAGAAATAAGAGGGATTGGTATAGAAGTGCCAGCTCAATCTCCATTTGGAACCGTGAAAGAGAATGCTTAGGCTGAAAGGATTGAGTCCCATATTGGCACCTCAACCTTACATTCAACTTGGTTGTCTACTAGGTATTTTGACACTTCAACCATCTATTGCATGTGGTTGTATGATAGGCACCATTTTCTCTTATGGGCAGCCATATTAAATAGCTTTCCACCACTATAGGAAGGCACCATGTTATCTTATATGGGCAGCCACATATGTATTATACTCTCCCTTGGATGACCATCACTTGAAATTACTGTCTCATTAAAACATTGTCAGAAAAACCCATTGGGATAAAAACTGGACGAAGGAAAAAGAGTACAGATCGAAGATATCCAGTATTAGTGATGTGAAAATCTTCACATAATAATATTCTCCCCCTGATGAATATCTTATCAAAGATCCATATAGTTTACATCATTAGATTATTCAAGCTTCGCATTCCGATGCCTTGTACTAATTTTCTGAATGTTGTAGTAGGCAAAGACTTGGTAAATAAATCGGCATAATTCTCACATGATTGTATCTTCTGAATATCAATTTCACCATTCTTCTGTAGATGGTGCGAGAAAAATAATTTAGGTGAAATGCGTTTCGTTCTATCACCTTAAATATATCCTTCCTTAATTTGAACAATGCAAGCCGCATTATCTTCCTAAATAATGGTAGGTGACTTTGTAATCCTAGGGAGATCAGATGAAAGTCTAATATGACTAATAATAGACCTTAGCCATACACATTCTCTGGTAGTTTCATGAAGAACAATAATCTCCGAGTGGTTAGAAGATGTAGCAGGCATGCTTTGCTTACTTGATCGCCAAGGGAAAGTTGTACCGCCACTAGTAAAAACATAACCTGTTTGTGAAACTCCTTTATGTGGATTAGAGAGATATCCTGCATCAGTGTAGTTCCCCGAAGATATCGAAGAATTTGTTTCACACGCATCCAAAGTCTTTTTGTTGGTGTTGAACTGAACCTTGCTAATAAATTTACTGCAAAAAAAATATCAGGTCTAGTACATTGAGCCAAATATAATAAAGCACCGATTGCACTTAAATATGGTACTTCAGGACCAAGTAGTGCCTCATTATCTTCTTTAGGACGATAAGGATCTTTGACAGTATCTAAAGATCAGACAGTCATTGGAGTACTAAGAGGGTATGCAGTATCCATGTGAAATCTTTTTAAAACTTTTTCAGTATATAAATTTTGATGGACAAGTATACCACTTGTACTTCTCTCAATTTGTAAGCCAATGCAAAATTTTGTTTTTCCAAGATCTTTCATCTCAATTTTTTTTTTCCAAATATTTTGCAGCTTTTGGACATCTTCAACTGTCCCAATTAGATTTATATCATCAACGTATATTGCAATGATGGCGAATCCTGTATATGATTTCTTAATGAAAACACATGGACAAATAAGATCATTTACATATCCTTTCTTGGTTAAGTATTCACTGAGGCGATTGTACCACATTCGCCCTGATTGCTTTAACCCATATAAAGCTCTATTAAGTTTAAGTGAATACATGACACGTGATTTTCCTTCAGGTAATTTGAATCATTCAGGAACTTTCATATAAATATCAGTATCTAAATTTTCAAATAGATATGTAGTAACGACATCTAGTAGATGCATATCAAGTTCTTCTTGAGCTGCCAGACTAATTAAATATCAAAATGTAATAGCATCCATAACAGGAGAATATGTTTCGTCATAATCTATACCAGGTTTTTGTAAAAACCCCTGTGCCACAAGTCGTGCTTTATAGCGAACGATCTCATCATTTTCATTGCGTTTTCTTACAAAAACCCATTTGAACCCGACCGGATTTACATCCTTAGGTGTTAGGACCACAGGTCCAAAAACACTACGCTTATTGAGTGAATCTAGTTCTGCCTGAATTGCGTCTTTCCATTTCGACCAATCAGGTCTTTTTCGACATTCCTCAATAGATCGTGGTTCATAATCATCATTCTCTTTCAGAATTGAGGTTGCCACTGCAAAAGAGAATACCTCGTCGATAATTGTTTCATTTCGGTCCCACACTTCTTTCGAACATTCATAATTTATAGAGATTTCATCATTGTTAGGTATCTCTGCCTCATTAAGGGCTTCACCCTCTTCAAGGGGTATTTGTTTAGAAGTGTGGATGTATCAATAATAGTCTCTTCTAGAGAACTATTATTTTGTGATTGGTTCTTCCTCTTTCTAGGGATAGTATCTTTAGAACCAATTGGTCGTCCACGTTTCTGACGTATTTTAGACGACTCATTTGCTATAGTACTTTCTCCTGGTGCTTCAGGAATATTTATTCGTGCACGAGCATTAGCAGCATGGATATATGATTCGGTTACCCTTGCTGCATCATTAAATGCATCTGGTAGTTTATTTGCAATCCCTTGCAAATGTATTATCCTTTCTACTTCTAGCTCAGATTGATTTGTATAAGGATCAAGATGAGATAAACTTTGTGTATTCCAACATAATTCAATTTGTTTGTTATTCATTGCGGACGAATTTTCTCCCCCTAATGGCAGGAAAATTGTCTCGTCAAAATGACAATCTGCAAATCTTGCAGTGAAAGTATTACCTGTCGTAGGTTCTAGATACCTGATAATAGATGGTAAATCAAAAGCAACATATATCTCCAGATGCCGTTGAGGTCCGAATTTTGTCCGTTTAGGAGGTGTTATTGGCACGTGCACCGCACGTCCGAAAATACGCAAATGCGCTATGTTTGGTTCATGACCCAAAACAAGTTGTAAAGGAGAATGTTGACCATTTGCAGTAGGTCGTAGGCGGATTAGAGCAGCAGCATGTAATACTGCAGATCCCCATGCAGAAACAGGCAACTTTGTTTTCATCAACATTGGTCGTGCAATCAGTTGTATATGTTTTATGAATGATTTTGCTAGACCATTCTGTGTATGAACATAAACTACAGGATGTTCAACATCAATGCCAACTGATATACAGTATGCATCAAAAGCCTTTGATGTAAATTCGCCTGCTCCATCAAGACGTATGGACTTAATCGAAAAATCGGGAAAATGAGCTCGTAATCTAATAATTTGGGCAAGCAACCTTGCAAATGCATTATTACGAGTAGACAGAAGATTTACATGAGACCATCTCGCAGAAGCATCTATTAATATCATAAAATATCGAAACGGCCCACATGGTGGGTGAATAAGACTCCTTGGATCCTTTCCAGAAATTTAGGAGATTCGATATGAACTTTTGTATGAGACGGTCTTACAATCAATTTTCCCAATAAGCAAGGTGTACAAGTAAAATCCTTGCTTATTAGAATCTTTTGATTATGTAGTGGGTGTCCTTAAGAATTTTGAATTATTCTATTCATCATGGTAGATCCTGGGTGTCCCAAACGATCATGCCAAAGTGTGGTCACACTTGGATCATAAAACTTCTGGTTTATGACAACATAAGATTCAGCCGTTTTTATCCTTGTAATATACAATCCTGATGAGAGAGGTGCCAATCTCTCGAGATCATGCTTCTGGCTTGAAGCAGTTGAAGTAATATATAAATATTCTTCATTATTTTCATCTCTAGTCTCAAGGTGATAATTTATTTCGACGTATGTCTTTAAAACTTAACAGATTCTTCAAAGATCTGTTCGAATACAAGGCATCTTTAATGGTTAACTTCGTACCACTTGGTAATATTATAATTGCTCTGCCAGGGCCGTCAATGAAACTAGATGAACCGGCGATAGTAATCGCATTAGCCTTAAACAATTTCAGAGTCAAGAAGTACTTTTTACTTCGAAAGATGGAATCCGTGGTTCCACTGTCTGCCAGACAAATATCTTCATAAGATACCGATAGAAAACATGTACTTCTATAATTCATACCTTAACGAACATAAAAATAAACATAAGATACCGATAGAAAACATGTAAATTTTATATATTACATTGATATAAAATATTCAAAAGTAAAACATTAATATAATACAAAACTTATAACAACTGGAAATATTATAAAAACACTACTGAGGAGAGTTATGAATTCGATCAATCATTTCGTCAAACTCATCATAGAGTAATTGATCGAACTCATTACAAGTAAGATTTTCATATTCACTACCATAGATATCATTTTCTTCGATGGGGGGTTGCATCACCGATGCGTCTCTATTCAGATTAATGCCATAATCTGTTATTTTTGACTCGGTCCTGACTTCAGTAAGATGTATTTCTACATCGTTGGTAAAATAGTCAGATACATCCAATCTTGTGTTACATGAAGAATCGTTGATTTCCATATGATTTGTTTCTACATTGGCAGTTCGTTTCTTCAAGGATGCTTGATAAAGATCTACTAGATGTTTAGCAGTCCTACATGTTCTCTGCCAGTGCCCTGTCATACCACATAGAAAACAGGGTTGATTCTTCATTTCAGAAGGTTCATTTGCCACCTTCTTCCCTCCATTTTGCTGATTATACGGCTTGTATCTGTTAGCCGAGTTATTTGTCCACCGGCCTCGACCATAGCCACGGCCGCAATCTCCAGAACGATAACCACCGCTTTTGTTATCTTTATTTTGATCGTCGCCACGATCATGTTCCTCTGAATTCCTATTGTGGTAGTTGCCACGACCACGACCCTTTTGGTTACTTCTCGTCTTTCAGTAGAGACGGATGTGGAATATGTTTCGAAAAAGTTAGTGTATCCAGTTGGACGGACTTCTGTATTTTTCATAGTTACTTCTCTATTTTGTTCTGCAACTAGAAGGCATGAAATTAAATCCGAATGACATTTAAAATTCATTTTTCTATATTGTTCTTGCAAATTCTAATTAGAAGCATGAAAAGTTGAAAATGTTTTCTCTAACATTTGTTCTTCACTAACAGGAAAACCACAATGTGCCAATTTTGTCGCTATTTTAAACAGAACAGAACTATACTCAGAAACAGTTTTATAATCCTGTAGTCTAAGGTGGAGCCAGTCATTTAGGGACTTAGGAAGGATAATTCTTTTTAAATGATCAAAACGTTTCTTTAAACCAATCCATAATAACAGAGGGTCTCTCGTATTTAAATATTCCGACTTTAGGTCTTCACATTGATGGTGTCGGATAAAATTCAGTGCAACCGTACGATTCTGAGAAGTTTCATTATTTCCCTCCGCTATGGTTTTCTTTAGGTTTCTTTCCTCTAAATAAGATTCAACATCAAGAACCCAATTGATATAGTTCCTTCCTGTTAGGTCAAGAACTGCAAAATTTATATTGGTTAGATTCGACATTTGAAATGTAATAACACAACTTACTTTGATCTTCAGATGGTTTTCAAGATAATCTCTCGTTTATATCTGAAACTCTTTACCCACTTGTAGAAGCGATCATGCTGATAACGTGTAGAAAATTTAATAGACAAGGGAGAAGATAATATCCAAAGAACTATAATTGTATATTTAAATTTCTCTCACTGCTTATAAAGCTCACTGCTTATAAAGCTTACCAATCCAATTTACAACTAAAGAGAGGATGAAGATACAAGTTAGTTTAATACATAGGTATGAGTGGTATTTATAAGGAAAGAAATAAGAGGGATTGGTATAGAAGTGCCAGCTCA
This sequence comes from Eschscholzia californica subsp. californica, assembly GCA_002897215.1. Taxonomy (NCBI): domain Eukaryota; kingdom Viridiplantae; phylum Streptophyta; class Magnoliopsida; order Ranunculales; family Papaveraceae; genus Eschscholzia; species Eschscholzia californica. The sequence continues at coordinate 55,015 of BEHA01000590.1, forward strand.
ATCTCCATTTGGAACCGTGAAAGAGAATGCTTAGGCTGAAAGGATTGAGTCCCATATTGGCACCTCAACCTTACATTCAACTTGGTTGTCTACTAGGTATTTTGACACCTCAACCATCTATTGCATGTGGTTGTATGATAGGCACCATTTTCTCTTATGGGCAGCCATATTAAAATAGCTTTCCACCACTATAGGAAGGCACCATGTTATCTTATATGGGCAGCCACATATGTATAATAACTTAGGTATTTTATCTTCGAAAATAATTTTCTTATGGGCCTCGGGCTACAAACAAGGTAGAACTACACTCAAGGTATAACCTGTGTTTGATGATCTATAAACTACCTTCTCAGCCAAAGAATTCTTCACATAGAAGGTAGTTCTTAAAAATTTTGGGATTTCGAAGTTGAGAATTCTAAAGTTGTCCCTACCATTATATAAAGGTCGTTGTTAGAGCAAGTCCAACCTCGACCTTTCATAAATCCTAAAGTCTCTTTTTCACCAAAAATTTTCAACTTTAGCTCAACTTCGAAAATTCAGCTTCAACCTCTGCCTCTCTTGAGGCCTTAAATTTGAATTTACTTAATAAGTTCGATTAAACAACAATGATTACAACTAATTATTGTTTAAAATTTTTGATTTACTTAAATACGACTAAACAATAATAGAAAAAGTAAAGATTTCTACAAGGGGTTTCTTGGGTCTCGTGGTTGACCGTACAACGAAGCTTTTCGCGCTGCACAGGCATAGTCGTTATCTTTGCTTTTTTGAAACTTTATTTACTATCCTCAAAGTAGAGATAAGGACAGATATAAATCGTCCCAAAAGCAGTACTTGGGACAGACGCCATCCGTCGCTACAACTGTCCCAAATACCATTTGGGACGCCACTTTCGGGGAGGAACAAAATTCGTCCCCAGTAAACTATTAGGGGCGGGTTTTAAGCTTTTAGGATGGTTTTTTACTGTCCCTAATGACCACTTTTTGTTAGTGATTACTTCGTATCGTACACTCCATCTTGATATAGTAAGGAAACGTACAACTCAAGAAGTATAAGTAAAAATTGTTTGGAAAGGTTCAAACATGTACAAAACAAAACAAAGGATCACTTTAGCCAGATAATGTAAGTCATCTGATTGGATTGGAATGGTGAATGTTTAAGTCAAGAATATGATGACCATGTAAGGAGTTGTGAAATAGCTTCCCAACTTGCTCTAAGGAACACATCCGATTGATGGTGGGCCCAGTGGGAGTAATCGAACATTGTTAGGCATGATTTGGTCCATGTTTGGTTTAGGCCAGTCTTCCGAACACCTTCTGGAGTATAATACAGAAACACTTATTTTCCCACGTAAGCACGTTTCGTTTATAGCTGAAAAGACACCACAAGAGTATCGAATTTTGAAATGGTTCCAAAAGTGGTATTTTCTCACATCTAAGGATACAATGCTTATCTAAAATGTTAATGGAAAAGCTTGCATAATCAGACAAATGTGTTTTGTGGGCTATCCACAAGAAACATTGGGGACCTCTGGTCCAACCAATCAAAGAACGAATCAGTTGTTGATCCTGATGGTGTCTTCCTTGAATTGAAACTTATTTCTAAGAAGACAAGTGGGAGAAATGGAAACATTTAAAAGGTTATATATGAGCAATAGTACTGACCATTTTAGTAAAGGCGGTCCTGGTCTCCCAAGAGATAGGAACCAGAGGTAGAGTTAAATGAACTCGATGAGCCTTCCACAAAAGACATATTTCATTCTGAAGAGAACTCTCAAATAGTTGAAAGTCTTTCACTAAACTCCCGACGAGTTGGGAGTGTTTCACGAGTTGTTCATTAACCTCTTGTAGGTCTTAGAGGCTTATATATTTGTCTTATATGACTGAAGTCTGATTGTTATACGACAATAAGTTCAACACCTACACGAAAGCTATAACAGAACTAAACTTTGAAATTGGCTTGGAACTATAAGTCAGAAATGGAATACATGTCCTACAAAATTTGAACTTGGTCAAAAGTTCAAAGTGAAAACAGACAAGTATTAGTGTTTCTAAAGCTAGACTTAAAGGCCAAAAGTTCACCACAAAAAACTATGAACGAGATCATTGTTTTTTTCGCGAAGTGTAAGTTCATAAGGATGACACTAGCACATGGAGGTCTAAAAATGCCTTCCTTAATGAAATTTCGGAAGCATCCAAAAGGTTGTTGATTGTAGAGGCTGATAAACTATGCAAGCTTAAAAAATCTATTTGTGGATTGAAGCAGGCAAATAAGGATGAAATCTCCGATTCGACGACGTAATAAAAAAAGGTTTTCCTAAAAAATGAAAAGAAATTTTGTTTTACAAGAAGGTAAGTGGGAGTGACCTGATTTTCTTGGTCATGTATGTGGACTACATACTATAAATTGAGAGAAACACTCCGATGTTGAAACTCGTTGAGAACTGATCCAATAAGGACTTCATAAATGTGAAAAACTTTTGGGCATCAATGATCTATAAAGACAGGTCAAGATGATGATAAGAGTGAATTAAGAAACTTATAGATATAGGATTCTTGAAAGGTCTGAAATCAATAACTCCACCAGATAATTTTACCCAAGTCTAGTGGCACGAAGCTTAGCAAGACTCGGAGTCCGAAAGACCATGATGAGCAAGCACGCATGAGAAATATGGTTTTACTTGGGGCACAGATCGATCATGTAAGACATGACTAGTGTTCACCTAGACATCTCAAACACTTGAAGTATGTGTAGTCATCATCAATGAATTCTAGATAAAGTACTTTTGACTACAACCAAATAACATCCTCAGGTACTTAAGAAAAGCTAAGGGCGAGTTCTGGGCACAAGGCGAGGAAGTGAAATGGTCGTATATTGGACACATGTTGCAAACTTCCAGACATGATAGAACAGTAAGCTGGAAAAGTTCCAGGCTATATACTGTTGCAAAATATACATATAAAAGAATCCAATTAAAGCTTTAGAAGCATTAAAGCTATTATAAGAGTTATTATAGATTATCGTATAAGATTAGAAAAAGCATCCTTCTATCAAAATGATAATCAACAAAGTGTATGTGGATTAAATCTATCAACTAAACTATCAACGAACACCAAGTATGAAAAGTTATGCAAGTGTTTGAGGCATTAGGTGTTGCTGATGTCAAAAAGTGTCAATCTGGTATAAGTCATAATAGTGACTGCGAAGAGTAGGATCTCGTCGCGATTGATCAATCTGCACCGTTGATTCCCACTCATGCTCTTGAGAACTTGGGGGAGAAACCTGAAAGGAGCTCGGAAACCTCCCCAACGCTCAAGACCGTCAGATTTTCCTCACAAATAAAAGAATGACTATTTAATGAACCTTAGAGTTTGTACCTAGTTCAAAGCGAGTTGATGCTCTTTTATAGGTTGTTTTAACCGACTATTGATAGACGGTGATGATGAGGTGGTTAAGATCCACCATGTTGGATTGAAATTAGTATTTCGTAGTTAGGAGATTTAGGATTTCCCTTTGGAGGTATCTCGTATCTTTCATATCTAGAAGTTCCTTTGTTTTAAGATCCTTGATATATATATATATATATATATATATATATAACTTTTCGAGTTGAATAATCCTCTAGGGGATGTTTCCTCCTTCTAGACTCTTGAAGCTCAAGTTAGGTAAAATACTCGAGATCTTCACCGACTGAGCTATTTAATAATATTCTGCATTACGTCGATAAGCGTGAGGCACACTTCTACCTTCCCATGTTTGTGGCTAAAGGTATCGCTTTTGCTTACTTGGACTTTCTTAGGCTGATTTTAAATCCAGAGAAGACTTGTTCACATTTGATTCTCAGAAGGGCTTAAGGCGCCTAGGACGATCATGTGGACCCCGTTCTGGACTTGAGTGGCAGACCTCATTCGAATTCGACATCCTTGTTGACTTGGCGTGTGTTGACCACGCTGGGTTTTCGGACTTATCTTGACTTAGACCAGTAAATTGAGTGTGTAAGGGGGTACACAGGGAAAACTCAAATTTACAAACTCTTGTTATCAGAAATAAAATAGTTTATTTCGTTGTTTTATATTTAGTTTAGTATTTAAAAGACAGTCAACATATAAAAAAAATACTCCAAATAAGTTTAACAGATGTCAGCTGATCCAATAAATTAAACGCTATTAAGTAAATTTAGAATTACTTTGTTATCCTGCTCCCTAGTCCAGGTCATTAAATGGACAATAATGACTTATGAAGACTAGCATGTGAGATTGACTGATAACGATGTTTCAAGTGCTATATGCATATAAGTATTCAGGTTAATAACTTGGGTGTATGGTACAGTGGATAACCCACCATGAGATTACTTTAAAAGGTGGAACTTGAGAAACTCTTATTGACAGATTTGAGAGATTCCTTAAAACATTAGTGCTCCACTCATGTTATGTAAGGAATGTCAAACTTTAGCTCATCCATCAAACGTCGTGTCGTGGAAGGAGGTTATAAAGGGGGATACGGAGTAAGGCATGAGAGGTATTAAGTTGAGAGGGAGTGAGAGATCGGATTATGTCCTCCTAATTAAGGTAGGATCAGTATCTTCGGACCACTTGAAAAGTAGTAACTTGAACGCGCATGGTCATGCTGAAATGATTAAAAGTTATAAAAGAAGCCATTTGTAACGGCTAACGGTCGTTATAAAAAAAAGGGTCTGTTATAAAAAGTCCCGTGATAATACAGATGTAACGACTAAAAGCTGTTACAAAAGTCTTTTATAACGGCTATCTGTGAGTAAGTCGTTGTAAAAGAGCTTATCAAAGTGGCGTGATGAGACATGAAAATGTCCCATCTGAATCTCTTAACTCGGGTTAGTTAGTCTATTTCGAGCAGTTACTCTGATAAATTGAGTGTTTCTCTTTCTCAGGTGTCTTTACGGAGTTCGGTGTGAAAAATAGCTAAAATCGGAAGAAACACACACTTGAGGGCATTTTGGTCATTTTAATGACAAGGGTATTCTGGTCAATATTAGTACTCAGGTGAAAGTAGAGTCCAAGACGAGCTCATAGCCGAAAACGGAAGTCGAATCGGAGTCCGGACGAGCAAGTTAGCTTAAGTCAAAGATTTGGAGTGAAAGAGGGTCGACCTAATCAACCGGATGGCACGTGGCAGGAATCGGATGGGGTACCCGGACAATCTGGACGGTAGCGGGATTCTCTCGGGCCCAACTTCAGGCACACAAAGGAAACTGTGCGCTGCTGATCCAGTGTGCCGGTTTCAGTTTCCCAGGATAGGCCCGCGCGACCCGAAGGTGGATGTTACTCTTAGACACGTGGCGTCATCTCTGAAGCTGCGTCAAACCTTCCTCCACCATTTCCGCGAAGCACCAGATCACCTCCTTATTCCCAGCCGTTGCCCTCCAACTAAATTGGAAACAGGTATATATTCCCTTTCCAAATTAGAGGATTCTTTCTCTATTTCATCTCTATCTATTAACAGAAGGAAAGAGAGATTAAGAGATTGAGAGAGAGGAGCTCGGCTGGATAATCTCTGTTAGAGATAAATCTAGAGAGAGAATGAAAACTGAGATAGAAATTTGTTTTGCTATGGAGATTGGCAAAGAAGAAACCGAATCAAGAAGGAAATCGGATTAATGATCAAGAGGAGATCTTTTAGAAAAATGGAAAGAGATTAGAAAAGTCAGAGAGATTTTCTTGAAATGGAAAGCCGAGAGAGAGAATTGAAGGATTATTTGGAAAGTGATTTCTCTCTAAACCAAGAAAGAAAGAAATCAACAGTGAGCTAGAGATTACCCACTCGACTCCCAAATTCTCTAAAGATGTTTTACTAATTCTCAGCTTTTAAAGAAACCGAGAAGACATGTTAATCTTGTTAAAGATAGAAAGTGTTGAAGACAATAAGAATATTCAAAGAGAAGAAGATGAAAGAAACACTCTAATGGAGGCAAGGCTTTTCATTAGTGAAACTAGGTTTTACAAGGAACAAATATATAGTAACATAAAAGACTAAAAGACC
>BEHA01000590.1:74123-159532 GCA_002897215.1 Eschscholzia californica subsp. californica
ACGCCCTCCTTAAACTAATTTGGTAAAGGAAGAGCAAATACATAAATAAACATTTCTAATGCCCTGCCTTTACTAAATATTGCTCTTCCTATACCAAAAACCATTAAAATTTTAAAAATTAGTAATATATTAATTAAGTTATAATTAGTAAACCAGTGATCCTGTGATTACTGATTCCCAAGTAGAAGTACATGAAAGAAGAAGAACAGTTTGGGGTAGGTCAACTAGTGAGGGTGGTTAAACAATACTCCAAATTTAGTTTTTGATTTTAATGTGGTTCTCAATTCCAAAGTAGAAATAGTTACTCATTTTTAGTTTGATGATCAATGTAACGTTTCTTTCCTGTTGACCATGACTGTTGAGCCGATAGATTCGGTGTTTTTGTCGGTTTTACCGACCATATCCCTTAAATTAATTTAAAATGTCTAAACTTCTACACATTTAAACATGAATAACTACATTGTACTTAGTTTTCCCCATCTTGTTGTTGTCTAGACTCTAAGGTGAAAAATCATTTATTGAACTAGTAAGTAAAGTTTAGTCAGAAGAGAGTTATTAGATTACTAATATCAAACAAAAAAAAAAATTCTAAAGCGTTTCGACCAAATTTTTCTTTCTGAAATGGGTTGATAATTTAGGAAAACAAAAAAAGGAAATTGGAAGGTCAAAACATTGGATGGAAAATTTGTTTTTCGTTGAGCTGCACCACTACTTATTCTCTTTACAATGCCAAAGATCATTGGAAAGATTGCCATTTTTACGGCACTATTTAGAAAAAATCTGATCTTCTTTTTTTTTTCTTCCTCTCTCTCTCCAAACCAAAACGCGACCAGGTTTGAAAGATTAAGGATCGGTGGTTGTGGGAGAGAAAGAAGACAAAAATGTGAAATTTATTTTAAGGGTAATCGACAATAACCCTCTGTCTACTACCTTTGTAGCATGATGAAAACAAGTGGTGGTAGAAAATTACACCCTAACTAAAAAAAATTATTTTGTCAAAACAACGACCTTCCAAAATTTATAGCCACTATGAACAATGTGTAATTGATCTTTCCGCTTTACTTTTACTCGAACACTATTTTTAGTGTTATATCAAATTAAAACGCAATAATTTCATACGGAATGCTTAGAAATGATTGAATCAATCAAAATTAGATTCTTTGCCATTGATATCCCTAAATTTGGAAACATGAACCCAACTGTTTTGACAATGCTCCTACTGACAATCCAACATTAATAATATTTAGTGACAGCTAATTAAAACCATAATTAGGTTCTAACACCCTTAATGGCCTAATTTGATGTACATGAGATGGGGGTCCCATATGTTAGAGATAAAAGGTGCAACCATCTAATATCATATCCACTTTTTAGATTTGACCACATTGAGACAACATTGCATGTCTCATTGTGGGTCATCTATTCTAGCAATTTTATATGAAAAAAAACAAAAGTAGATACTGTGCTTTTATATTTTAGTGAATTCATAGAGAGTTAGTAGAAACAAACTTGGTGATCCTCATCAACCACAGAGGATGTCGAATTTATTGAACTCCAACTGATATAGTAGAACAATCTTACACATATCCCTTGAATACAGACAATTTAGGCTTAAACATTCAATTGGGTTAGAAAAGTCTTAAGCATGAAATGAGTGGTTAAAAGATCAAAATTATCTAAAAAGAGTCATAGCTCTTAAGATGGTCGAAGGGGTTTCTAAAATCTTATATAGTGTTCTATGAATCACGGGAATTGACAAGTTTGTGCTTATCAAGTTAGAACTATAGACCCCTATACAGTTGGTTCAGAAACTTTGTTTGGCCTTCAAACTAAGGCGAACAAGCCCTACTATATTTACCTCCGTTCTTAGTCGTGTCATATCTCAATCTTTATAAGTAGAGGTATTTTGTTGAGACACTAATATTCAAATTTTCCCTCATGTAGCATTCCCATATATACATATTACATTTCATTCAAGGTGGATGTCATTGTCATTTGTCAATCACTTAAGAAACCACCCCACACAAAAGTTACAATTAAATTAAAATATATAGGAAGCACTTTAAAAAATATGTTTTAAAATTAATCATACCTTTTCTTCTTCTTCTTCTTCTTCTTCTTCTTCTTCTTCTTCTTCTTTTTTGTTGAAATATACCATTTCTTCTTGGTAATGCAAGAGTAGTGGCAATTATGGGGGTAAGAAGGAACTAATTTGCCACATTATTGGTGAAAGAAATATCTTAGCCATTGGATCAAATTATTCTCAGATTTTTTGTATGAATATGCATGCATGTTGACTAATGAAAATGGGTCGGTGAGCAAATGGATGGTTGAGACTTGAGCTGTATAGACTGTGGACAAATAATTTGGTTTTGGATTAAAGAGAGTGGTGATTTTTTTTTTTGAGACAAAGTAATATCTATTAATTAAGGTTAAGGATATTACATTGAGAAAGGGAGCAAGTAGAAAGACAATTGAAAAAACAAGTCTTTGCCTTCCTAGAGCTAGTAGCAATATTATGAGCTAAGTTATTGAACTGCCTATTTACAAACACAAAATTCACTTGATCAAGAGAAGAAGCCAAGTTCTTAACTTGCTTCAAAACCTTCTTGGCAGTCCAATGTATAGTGTTTCGTCGACCATTCAAAAAGCTGGAAACATTTGTCGAGTCTCCCTCCAAAATAAGTCGATTAATATTATGTCGCCTTGCCCAAACTAAACCAAAATAGCATGCTTTGCTCTCCCCTTCATCCACCGATCTACTCAAGAGTTTTGTTGATCCTTTGGCAAGCTGTCTACCTGTGCAGTCTGTAACAGAAATGGCAATGAAAGTAAGTAAAGATGATCTGTCCCAAGCCGCATCATAGTTAATTTTGAGAAAACCCTGAGGTGGTGAAGACCATTTTGTGGAAGTAGGAGCTTGGTTTGGCTGGAATGTGTTTAGATTCATTGTTTGGACTGAGACAAAACTATCAATAGAGGTGTAAAGTGTTTGGAGATCCAGACTTCCATCCTTAAAAACTATGTCACATCTCTGTTTCCATACATGCCAAATAATGGTTGCTAAGGTTTCTAAAGGAGTAAGGGAATTGTTGTAATTGATGTTTGAATCCTTATCACAATGCAAAAGAAACCATTCCTCAAAAGTTGTTATCCCATGCTGGAATTGATGAGAAGGCATGCTATGATTGACAACTTTCTGAGTGATTTTGCAATTTTGGAGAAGATGTATTATCGATTCCTCACCTTCTTTGCAAAGAGGACAAACAGTGGAGATTCTATCCATAAATCTATTGAGAAGAAGATTAACAGGAAGAATGCCATTAGCCATTTTCCAAAGAAACAGTAAGATTCTCGGATGAACTCTAAGAACCCATAGTTGTTTCCATAATGGAGTAATCACAGGTGTACGATCTGGATTGCTGAAAATCAAGTGCTTATACATTGAGGAGACTGAGAATTTACCATCTTGGGTGATGTTCCATCTAATAGTGTCCTGTGTAGCTGATAAGGGTATGGATAGGATTCTTTCAATTATATGAGGTTGGAACAAAGACTGAAGTAGTGGAAGATTCCAAGATGATGATGGGGTGATAAGCTGAGAGACCCAAGTATAATCTCTGTTGGAGTTTGAGTGACCTAAAGGAGGTGCTCCTGGAATCCAGAAACTGTCCCATATTCTGATATTTTGACCATTTCCAACTTCCCAGAATATGTGTTGATCCACTATATGTTGGTTTTTTGCAATGTTGTTCCATAGCCAAGAAGCTCTTGAGGAAGTAGATAAGACGGAGTGAGGATCAAAGTGATATTTGTCTGCCATGAATTTAACCCAAAGAGAGTTTGGGTTAGTTCTAATATCCCAGTTGAGCTTGCTCCTTAAAGATTTGTTATCTATATTAGCATCTCTAAAACCCAGACCTCCTAGCACTTTTGGTTTGCATATAGAATTCCAGTTTTTGAGGTAAAGAGTTTTGGTATTATTCTTAGTTCCCCACCAGAAATCTCTCTGCAGAGATGAAATAGCATTTGTAACCTTCTTAGGAAGATTAAACAATGCCATCTGGTACCTAGGGGCAGCAGATAAGGAGGACTTAATCATCTCACCTCTACCTGCCTGTGAAAGAAGATTTTTTTTCCAAATACTAAGCTTCTTTTGTAGTTTCTCAATAATTGGAAGAAAGGGTGTGGTTTTTGATCTAGAGATAAAAATATTTGTCCCAAGATAAGGATCTTGATGGTTGATATGTTTTACTCTGAGGATTCTGGACACAATACGACAGTGCTTCCTGTGTGCATTTGAGCTGAAAAACAGACCACTTTTATTAAAGTTTATCATTTGTCCTGATGAGTTTCCAAACTTTTGAAGAAGTTCAAGTAGATTATGGACACAAGGTATATCCATTTTGATAAACAAAAGACAATCATCAGCAAACAGTAGGTGTGAAATAACAGGAGATGTAGATGAATGTTTGAACCCTTGTATATGTCCCATGGATTGAGCATTGTGAAGCATTCTACTAAGAGCTTCCATACAAATGATGAAGAGATATGGGGAAAGGGGATCTCCCTGTCTTAGTCCCCTAGAAGGGTGAAACAAAGGTCCAGGGATGCCATTCAGAAGAACAGAGGTTTTGCTGGTACTGATGCATTGATGAATTAAATTGCAGAATTTTGTTGAAAAGCCCAACTTGCTGAGAATATCAAGAAGAAAATTCCACTCTACTCTATCAACTGCCTTGCTCATATCTAGTTTCAATCCAAGATACTTTTGATTTCCTTTTTGATACTTCATAGAATGAGCAATCTCTGTGGCAAGAATGATGTTATCTGTCCCATGTCTCCCAGGGACAAAAGCTGATTGATGGGGACTAATGAAGGAGTCCAGCAATGGTTTTAGTCTATTTGCTAAGATCTTTGAAATGATTTTATATGTAGTGTTACAAAGACTTATGGGTCTAAAATCAGCTGGTTGAGAGGGATTTGTAGTTTTTGGAATGAGGGCTATATGGGTTTGGTTTATATCTACAGCAATATTTCCAGAATGGAAAAATAACTGCACCATGTCAATTACATCAGTGGATATAGCATCCCAATTTTGATGGAAGAAGGAGGCAGAGTAACCATCTGGCCCAGGGGATTTATCAGCTTTAAGGCTGTGTACAGTTAGCTCAATTTCCTCAGTAGAGGGAATGGTAGTTAACATAAGGTTGTTTTCCTCAGTTATACTTTGTTGGAAGAGGTTCTCCAGATTTGAGAGAGGTGTGGTAGTTTGAGAAGATAGGATGGAGTGGAAGTGAGATTTGAGTATTGATTCCATATCATGGTTATTTACCACCCAATTCCCTGACTCATTTCTAAGACCTCTGATTCTGTTGTTTCTAGCTCTAGAGGAAGCTAAAGCATGGAAAAACTTTGTGTTTCTATCTCCCAAAGTGATAATCTTGTCTCTAGATTAAGTTTCCAGAACCTTTCTTGATAATCCAATAAGGAATTCAAACTTTTTAACAGAGCAGTGTATTTGCTTTTATCCCTACAAACTTGTAATTGAGCAGAGGTATCATTGATTTGATTCACCAGGACATTGTAATGATGCTTATTCCATTCTTATAGAATAGGTTGAAGCCCTATCAGTTTATTGTGAACTTTATCCTCTGGTTGGGAGTTGTCATCTTGAGACCAGTGGGAGCTTATTAGGGACTCAAACTCAGGGTCATTGAACCAAATAGGATTATATCTAAAAGGTTTACTTCTAATAGTTATTTCAGTAGTGGTGTGGAGTAGTATGGGGTGGTGATCTGAACCTATCCTGTGCAGATGAGTAGTTTTAGTATGTGGGAATAGGTTGAGCCAGTTTTGATTAGCTAAAGCTCTGTCTAGAAGTTGTTCCACTAAAGTATTATTATTCTGGTTATTGGTCCAAGTGAAGGAAGAACCAATATATGGAATCTCTAGAAAGCCATTCTCAAGGACAGGAGCTGTTAGAAGACTAATTTGTTGACTAGAAGGTGTAATACCTCCTCTTTTCTCTTGGGGCTGAAAAATAATATTAAGATCCCCTATCATAAGTTGAGGCAAATTCTTTGTGTCTGTCTGTTTGAAGTAGTCACCAATACTGTTCCAGAAATCCATCCTATTCATACTATTTGGTTCTCCATATATGAAAACAAGGGAAATTTTGTTGTTTTCATGGAGAGTATTTGTAATAATGTGAATCCAATTTTTGCTCTGGTGCAGGATTTGAATATGGGTTATTTCCCAAATAGCCCCCAACTTTGTGACCAGCTTCCTGCCTAGCCCCCTACTTTATTAAAAATACCCAGATGGCCCCCTTTTCAGATTCCGTTATAACACCGTTAACCAGTCATTATTTCTCTCTCCTCCATCTCATCACCTCTCTCTGCCACCTAACCTTCTCGCCACCTCATCATCTTCTCCGGCGAAGGTCGCCGGTCGGTCAATTTTCCGACCGGCGACCTTCAACCATAAAAAAAAATAATAATAATAATAATTGTTTCCTCATTCCTCATTCTCTCTCTAATTTTTTTTTTTAAATCTCTCCCCTCTCTCTCTTCTTCTTCTTCCTCTCCCTTCTGTTCTCTCTCTTCTCTTTCTACAATGTTCAGTTGAGATAACTCAACCCACTAAAAGAAAGGGTGAACTCACTCTCTCTCGCTCTCTCTAAAAACTCCACCTCTCTCTAAAAACTCCCTCTCTCTCTCATTAACTCTATTCCACCCATAGCAGATTACAACATCGAAAATCATCAGCAGATAACTATCATAGAAAATTGAAAGTGAGAAACCCAGGCAGCCACGCTTTCTTCTTTTTCTTCCTTTTGGTGTTTAAGTGTTCTTCATAATCTCTGATGAGATCTTAGCGGTCCGGCTACAGAAATCGGTAATGGTAGGCGGTTGGAAAACAATTAAGTCATTGAAGACCCGCTAATAACTTTGAGGCAAAAGATAGAACTGCCTTCTTTGCTAATCTCTGATTAGATCTTAAGTGGTTTTAGGGATGAAATTGTAAACTAGTTGTTTCAGTTCTAGGATTAGGGTTTCTTTCATTTGAGCAAAATTGAAATGGAAAAACCTTAATTACATCAATATGTAAACCCTAGTTTCAAATTGGGGATTATGGTTCTTAAATTTGGGCAGAATTTATTCAACCAACACAAAGACGAGTAGAGTTCTAAAGATCTAGAGAGAGAAAGAACTGAAAATTTATTCCTACCTTCTCCACTTATTATTTGCAAATTATTACTTAATTCTGGGTAATCTTTTGATTTCTCAAAACTCAATCAAATCCTTCATTGAAGATGGGTATCAATCAATGTTGCATAAATCTAAAAAGGGTATCATCATTTCTTACTCATCTGATGGGAAAGTCACTGAAGAAGGCTTGAAGTTATAGAAGAGTACTAATTGGTTTCCTATTTTACTTTTCGGATCAATGACTAACTGATTTTCTATTAGCTATATATATTGAGATAGGATTTAGGTATTGGTTAAAGAGAAGTAAAGTTTATTTGTGGATTCATCAAATACAAATGAGTAAATGAGGATTTTTTTGGTTAGGTTATGTTTTTTATTGCTGGATGGAGCTTCATCATATTGAGATATTTGGATTCATCTCTTGTTGATTAATGGAAGATTCTTTTGATTTCAGCGAGACAGGTTATATGGATGTTGTTGAGGTTGAAGAAAGTATTGCTGCTGGCAGTGATGCGAAGGTATCAGCTATTTTTTTAGAGAGAGAAAGAGAGGAGATAGAAAATAAATTTTTTTTTTAAATGGGTGAAGGTCGCCGGCCGGAAAATTGGTCGGCCGGCGACCTTGCCGGAGAAGACGATGAGGTGGCGAGAAGATGAGGTGGCAGAGAGAGGTGACGAGATGGAAGAGAGAGAAATGTTGACTGGTTAACGGTGTTATAACGGAATCTGAAAAAGGGGGCCATATGGGTATTTTTGATAAAGTAGGGGGCTAGGCAGGAAGCTGGTCACAAAGTTGGGGGCTATTTGGGAAATAACCCTTTGAATATTGAAATGACTTTTGAAGCCAATGGCCAAGCCTCCACTAAGGCCAACAGGGGGTTGAGTAATGTGATTCTCAAGATTGTAGGAAGATAAAAGCCTAGTAACATAGGAGTCATTCTTCTTTGTTTCTGAGAGGAAGATAAAATCAGGATCATGAAGCTTGACCAACTTTTGAAGTTGATGCCTTGTTACCTTTCCTCCCAAACCCTGACAATTCCAGCTAAGGATGGAGAAAGGGTATGATTCATTCATGGCAAGGACTATAATACTTAAGATAGCTAACAGAATGTTATAGATAATATTATGATGCAAATTTTCTAAAAAGCTAGTATGAGTAATCAAGAGTACCTGATTTGTTGTAGAAGGTGGGGTGCTGCTTTGACCATTTGTGGGAGGCTGATTCTGAGTCACAGTATTACTTTGATCCTGCGAGCTGACATTGCAATTGTTCTGATGATTATGAGATTGAATAGTAACTGTTTGCTGAGGTTGAGCAGAGGTGCAGTTCAAATGTATCATCATCTTTGGTTTGGGAATCCGATTCTTCCTTGTCTTGGCTTGTGCTTGTTGTTTGGTTGATGCTTGTGCAGTTGCTCCAAAAAAATTATCAAAATTTATATCCGGGAAGGTAGTTGGGATGTAAGGGATGTCGGTTGAGGAGAAAGGAGCACAAGGGAAGGGCTCATCAATACCAATGGAAGTAAAAGAGCCAGTGCTGAATTCTGAGGTCCATGGGGAATTCAGGTGATCGAAGGAAGAGTTGTCCTTGTGCTTCTTCCACAACTGCTCTAGCCCCACCAGGAAGGAGTCTGTGTCCTCATAGATAGTGCCCTTAACAAGACTTTCATCACTTAATAGTTTCCTTTTTTCTCTACTGTCCAATTTAGTAAAGTCTACCGGTTGCATTGGTTCTTTACCTTTGCCAGAATAATTCTGTTTTTTTGCTGAAGGCCGGGTAGTTTGGTCAGTTGGTTCTCTTATGGTGATACCTAGTCTGGGTGAAGGTTCCTTGAGGAAGGCTTTAGTCCAATTTGGAGAGATGACATTTCTAGTGGGCTCCTGACTTCTGGTGGTGCCTGTAGATGTTTGAGCTTCTGTCTCATTGATTTCTATAGGGTTGATGGAGGCACCTTTTCCCGAGCAAGAAGTGGGGATGATGCTAGAGATGAGTGATGGATTCGCATAGATGAGGGATTCTAATGTTGTGGGGAGTCGAGAAGACTTCCTAGCTATAGGTTGTTGATTTGGTTCAACAATTTCTTGACAGGGAAAAGGGGAATGATCTATGATTCTACAATACAGACATGTTGACTTAGGGAAGGGGAAGAATCTATACTCAATCCTGATTTTATCATCATCTAATTGAACAAAAGTACCTGTCGGGCAAGGTTTGGTAACATCCCAAACCACATCTGCTTTTATCTTATCTCCTGGTAATGATCCCCATTGAGCCGGAAAGAAGCGAAGTACATGTCCAAGAGGGCTCGAAATAACCCTGAGATCTGACTCATATTGCACACATTGGGGTAGAGGGGACAGTTGGTATGAAAATATCTCATGCTTTAGAGGGATTGTTTCAGGATCAGTGTCTACTTCCATGACATGCAAGATTAACAGATAATCCAAAATGACATAAGGTTTATTAATCAAGACCCTGTCTCTGTCCTTTGTTACTTTGAAAGTAAAGATAAAACAGTTTTGTCTATTTGGGACCACCTCTACAGTGTATGGGAAGGAGACTTCCCATTTACGTTTAAGTTGGTTCTGAATCTTATAGAGGGGAATAAAGTGGTGGCTACATAATCTGCCAATGAGTTTTCTATCAATGTTTGTGATTGGTTTGTTCTGGGTGAGTTTTTTGGCCAAGAATACTGTTGTTTCAGAGGATGATGGAAGATTCAGTTGTTTTTCCATGTTGGTCGCGAGTTGAGTAATCTCTGTAGAGCTTTGGTTTTGATTTTGATTTTCCATGAGAAAGCTTGAGTTGTTGCAGGTAGAAGATGAAAGGTTAGGGGAGATGAGGTAATATGCGTGTGTTTTAATTAAGAATGGTTGGGGTGTTATATCAGGATTGCATGCAATCCATTCAGGAGACATTACGTGTTCGTCATAGGGAATTGAGCTGTAGCGAGAATGGAATGTGGGTATAGTGGTTCTGGTTTCGAGAAACCAGACTTTGGAAACAGCTGGTATAGGACCCTTCTTATGCGTGGTTTCGAGAGCATGGGGATATGAAACCAGGTTATGGTGTAAACCTATCACCCAAGCGTTAATGCTTTGTGATGTCAGCAGATGTGCCACTTGTCCAGTTTGGTGAAGAGGGAGCGAATGCCACTTGGTACTGTGACTCGTCATCATCTTCCACAGCCGGTTAGCCGGCACCCCACCTGAAAATAATCTGAGTTAAGAAAACGTTAGGTTATCTAAAGCACTCAGGATAGATATAAGAACGAAAAGAAAAAAAAACAATATGAACAGAGTAAGAAGGAGCTCAAGGGTTAGGAAATCCAGATCAGGCAAACAAACTATGTATTAACCAAGAAACGTGATATTCAAAACCAGAAATTGTCGATGTTCCTGCTATTGGGTCAGGAGTCCCTTATCTCCGATCACCAGCTATGAACTAGTGATCAAGATCCAGCTACTTACACCTTGCTTTTAATTTATAATCCTCTACTAGTGATCAAGATCCAGCTATCGTGATGATAGATTGATTTCAGAAGCAAACTTGTTTATTTGGGGTTTTATTTGATTGATTAGGTTGAGATTTTGACGTTTTCTTGTCATCCTAGTTCAATTAGACATCAAACTTTGACAGGTCATATGTATCGATACTACTGCTATATCAATAACTGAATTTAATCTATGATATGTGATTAGGTGACGACGTCAGAAATTTTTTTCTCTAGGGAACATTTTCATTATAAAAAATATTTTTTATCGTAAGTAAATAAAATTTTATCTATTTATTCATAATGTTTTAATTTACTGTATTGAATACCTTCTGTATCACTTTAATAGAAAAAAAGTTTGGTCGAACACAATAGTTTACTTATATTTATAAGATAACAATTTTAAGAATCTTTTTTTCTTCCAAACATATTGTTGTTTAATCTTAAAGAAGTTTTGAAAACTCCTCTCATTCTTGTTAGGCACTCCTTTTTAATAAGTAAATTTGGGTTGACTCTCTTTGGTTAGAGACCCTCAAATTTAGTGGACTGAGGTCATATTATTTCTTTTAAAATTACCTTGAAATCCACTGAATTCAACTTCAATATGTCGTAGTTTAATCAGAATACATGAGTCCAATTTGTAAGAACATTTGGGTCGGCTCTACTGAATTTGAGTTGTATCTAGAAGAAAGTGTTTGACCCCATTTAAATTCACGGCTTGGAGGATCATTACTAAATTCCATACTATAAGTTTCTTGCGTGATTCTAAGGCGACTGACTACCTAAAATCACTTTTAGTTTTACTGAAAAGTTTCACATTTTTTTTGTGTACTTTAATTACAATGTTATTTATAAATAAACCTAAGTAACAATTGTAATAACAGAAACATATTAAGAAATATGTGAACTTTATGTAAGTGTACAATGATCTCATTTTAGAAGAAAATGATTAACATAAGTGTTATGTTATGTGATAAGCACGATAACTGTCAAGTTAAACTTTGAAACAAACGGACCTTAAAGCCCAACTAAAGTATTGACCTAAAGCCCATCTAACTTCACTATGTATACCTTTAATAACCTAAGTTCAATAAACCACAAACTCCACTTCCTCTGGAAATCAGACCTGGGGCTCCACGTCAGTGGGCGAAGCCAGAATTTTTTTTTGTGGGGGCACTTTTTAGTTATAAAAAAGATAAAATAGTCACAACCAAAAAATGGTTGAAACATTACGTTACCTCCTTCAAATCACTTAAATTGTTGTTTTATAAGTGAATTGTCCAAAAAATTTATCGGCTTTCAAACAAAAAATCCCTATATGTTACTCCAACCAACTCACTTACGCCTAACTTGTGAGTTGTTTGAACAGTAATTTTGTTATAAATAATTAATACTATACTTACTCCTAACCAACTCACTTACGCCTAACTTATGAGTTGTTTGAACAGGAATTTTGTTATAAATAATTGATGGGCCTAAAAGGTTACCCTAAATAGGTCTATACCCGCAAGTATACAGGCGTCAAGTAGTAATATCCGGGTAAGACCGGGGTCGATCCGTAGAGACTAGTCAAACATATTCTAATACTTAGTAGTAACACAATTTTCTTTTCAAAATTGATTTTTTTGGTGATTAAAGAATAAAATACGAAAACAAATAAAAATGGACTGAAATGGGGGAGAAGTCTAGGGGTTTCGGAATCTACCACATAAAATCATCTTTAGAACAAATGGTTAACTAGTCAATTCTCCCTTTTTATAACTCGGAATTTCAGATAATGAACTATCTTAATTCCGGAAGATATTTTCGTTTAAAACCAATAATCTATAACAATGTAATTGTTTATTCTGAAAAATAAATCTCTAAACTATTATTTATCAATCAATAAGCATATATCATCAAAGAATCTAACCTAAGCATGATATATCAAATTTAAAAGTATAAACAATGAAAAGAAAATCAATTCGAAAAATTAAAACAATTTCAACTTTGAATCACAATCAAGAGAATTAACAAAATAAAAATATGTCTCTAAAGGTTCAAGTATGAGTTTCATCCTAAAACCCTAGAAAAAGAATGTTAGCTAATCATGATCAAGATTAAAACTAAATAGGAGAGAAAAAGGAGAAGAACTAAACTTTTTCTCGCTGGAAATTGTTTCTTGCTAATTTCCCCGTCTGGCAACCAAACGCGCCCTAAGGGAGCAGTTTTCTCGTCTTCTAGGAAACAATTTCTCTGTGGGAAAATAATTTTCCACGGATTTTCTCGTCTTCCTCAACTAATTTCTCTCTCTGTTTTATTTCAATCTTTCTACAATTCTTCTCTCTCTAACTCTCTGTTTCTTTCTTTCTCTCACAAAAATTAAGAACACAGTAGAAGAAGGAATTAAGAAGGAGAAGAAAAGATGATGAACTCTGATTTTATTGGATTTCTCTATCAATCTCTCTACAATCACTCTTTTTCTCTCTATGAATCTCTCTTTTCTCTCACAAAAAAGAAAAGAGTACAGAAGATAAAGAAATTGACAATAAAAGATGATGGTCTCTCTCACTTTCTCTCTGATCTTTCTATTGGTTGAGCTTAAGAGAGGGATCTCTCCCCAAAACCGAGATGTCTTCCTCTCACTATGTTCCTGGTTTTTATATCTTCTGTTGTTTCAATCTTCAAGGTCCTCTCTGTTTAAAGAAATAAGAGGAGATAAATCCCAAGAATTTTCTTTCTCTCTCTCCCAATAAAATCTTCAGCTAATCTCTGTTTTAAAAACTATCTCTTCATAGAAAAGATCGAATCTCGTTTCCTTCTCTCTATGTTCAATCAATCTCTTTTCCTCTGATTTGTTTCTCTATTCTGCATCTCTCTCTTTTTAAATAAGTTAGTTACCACAGAATAAGAGAGAGAGAGAAAAACGAGTTCACAGAATGAGAAAGAGATAATGTCAAAAAATATCACCCAATGATCTCCTCAAATCAGATTTTAAAGATCTTCTCTCCTTCCATTTCCATTTTAATTTCTTTCTGATTTTATCTTCTAATAAATCTTCAGTTCTCATCTCTCCTTCTTTCCATAGAAATCTCCTTCTCTGATTCATATAATATCTCACCAAACCGATTTCCTGTCGCCTTATTGTCTTCTCTCTCTACTGTTAAAACCTAAAAGGAAATAAAACTTTTGATTTTTTAGAAACACATGAGAGCAAAGGAAGGAGACGAGCACGGTAATCAACGTGTGTTTGCTTGCAAGGGGGAAGATACGGTGTAACGGAAGCAACTTAAAAAGGTGGGGCGCGCACATAAAAGCGTTGGATAACACAGTTGCTAGCGTGTCAAAGGGAGATCGTCGGATCGTGCGGGGAGCATCGTGGGTCGGTTACGCGTGAACACCAAATTAGTCCCAAGCAACAATCCCGAAGCCTATCCCGCTGGGCCAACCTCTGTACCGAAAACTTCATCGTACCATTATGTTTAAGCCACACGTCTCTAGAGAGATCCGTTTTGATCTTTGGTCAACTGATTTGGACCCAACTTTGACTAGCTATAATTCTCCCATCCGAACTTTGATTGGACTCCCGTTTTCGTCGTTGGGTTCGTCTTGGACTCTACTTTCCATCAGATTATCATTGGGTCAAAACAATCAGACTACCCTTACCACCAAATGACCAGAACACCCCCAACACGTCTTTCTCCCGATTTTATCTGTTTTCCACACTAAAGTCCGTAAAAGACACTTGAGAAAGAGAAACACACAATTCATCAGAGTAATTTCTCGAAATAGACTAACTAGCCCGACTTAAGAGATTCATATGAGGCATTTTCACGACTCATCAATAATTAATACTATACATGCTTGAATTACATAAAAATAAGCATGTTAATTTATACTCCATAAGAAAGAATGAGAGACATTTTATCCCCGAAAGAATTCTCATAATTCATATTATTTAAAAAAAAGTTTGGAGAAAAACAAAACGATAACTCAGAAGGTAGAGGGAGAGAAAGAAGACTGATTTTATAAAAATACTGTCAAAATTTACACAAATAGAAAATTAATGATAATGAGGGCATAAGATAATACAGAGATAAAATACACACCCCTAAGGATGAAACTTAGTAAAAGAAGTTCAAACCCAAACTTATAAAGGAAAAACGAGTCAAAACAGAAATGAAACACGAAATATGGACAAAAACAAACGCAAGGAAAAAAAAATAGCCACAAGAAAGTGGTGGCAAACATTAATTGATTGCAAAAATTATAAAATGAGTGTGATAGCAGGTGAATTCAAACTCAGAACTGATGGGGGTTATAACCACCATCACACCATCCCATCTCTTCATCATTTTATGTCAACAACTGATTTTAACATATTTATCAGAATAGATACAGGGATAGTTTGAACATAGACAATTAAAATATTTTTTTATTTCGGGTGTGGAGGGGGCACGTGCCCCCACATGCCCCTACGTGGGCCCGCCCCTGTTCCAAGGGACTACAAGCTCCCACTTTCCTTCTTTTAAAAAATTTATTCGATGATGTTTACCAAAGATACATCCTTCACACACTTTATTTGGGTGATCAATATATGGTAACCCCCTTACCATATTCTTGATTGCCAAAGTCTTCATCCCATCAAAGTTTAGATGCCCAAGTCTCAAATGCCACAACCAAGACTTATCTTTCACAATAGAGTTTAAGCATTTTACATCACCATGTTGAATGTTCAAAGGGAATAATCTATTTTTCGCCATTTTCACCTTGGCAATGAGAGTTCCACTTCTATCTCTTAAAGTGAGATGAAAATCCTTCAATCTAATATCATAGAGAGGATAAATCTAAGGCCCAAAAAAGGAGCCCAAATAGGAAATCCAACCGAATAGGGAATTATATCTCAAAAAAAAACCCAAAATATGATGTTACCTTCCTATCCCCCCAAAAGAAATTGGTAACTCTTATGTCCCTCACTCTTTCCCGCCCAAAATGTGATGCAAGCCAGCCTCTCTCTTTCTCTCCCTGACTTGATTAGACACAACCCCACATGCCAGCCTCTCTCTTTCTCTCTCGGTCTCCGCGCTCTCTCTCTCACAGACTTGATTAGACACAAATCCTCTCCATCTCTCTTCATTTAAACGCTTCCTCTCTATCTCTCTCTCTATCTCGATCAAACTATATCTCTCTTCATTCATTCAAACGCTGCCTCTCTATCTCTATCTCTTTTACAACAGAAACGATTTCGGCCATTAACCCCTAGAATCGAAACGTTATCGGCGACAATCTCTCTCTATTAAAGCTTCAAAAGCAACTTGATTTACTCACTTCTCTCTCTATTTTGCTCTCTTTCAACAAATCTGGCGCTTCTCTCTCTTGTTCGAGCATCATCAAACACAGGTACGTCTCTGTTCTTCCTCTAAATCTTCTTCCTCTCTCTGTTGTTGGTAAATTTTTAGGATTGTTTGAACATTTTTGGGGTTTCTTCTTTCAGATTTTTTGTTGTTGGTAAAGTTTTAGGGTTGTTGGTAAAGTTTTAGGGTTGTTGGTACAGTTTTAGGGGTGTTTGAACATTTTGGGGTGTTTTCAAACAATTAAGGTTTATTCTTTCAAGTTTAGTACTTTGACCTTGAGTTTGTTTGAACATTTTGGGTTGTTTTTCAAAAAAGTTTTAGGGTTGTTTGAACATTTTAGGCTTTAAGTTGCTCTTAAGTTTGTGATAAAACATTTTGGTTGTTGTTTGTGATTTCGGAAGCATGCATCTTCACAGAAGCTAATCTGGGTGTTTATGGTTCTTCATCAAGTTTCTAGGTTAGGTTTGTTTTAACATTTAGGGTTGTGATCCGAAAGTTAGGTTTCTGTGGAGACATTTAGTACTTTGTTTTCGATTTTTGGGTGTTTGTCTTTGTTGATAAAATGAATGGTTTGTTTTAAAATTCTGGGTTGTGTTCAAGAAATTATGATTATGTTTAGCCATTTAGGTTGTGTACATACATTTTTGGTTTGTTTCAAACATGTGGGGGTCTAATACAAACATATCAAATTTTGCAGATAAATTTACAAAGATGGTTAAAGCTG
The DNA here is from genome assembly GCA_002897215.1 of Eschscholzia californica subsp. californica. NCBI lineage: Eukaryota > Viridiplantae > Streptophyta > Magnoliopsida > Ranunculales > Papaveraceae > Eschscholzia > Eschscholzia californica. Next base: position 90,888 of record BEHA01000590.1, read on the forward strand.
CAACCAAAAAAGGAGATGCTCCTGCAACCAGACAACAGACTCCAATAAGAGCTGGCCCAGAAAGAGGGCTAGTGAAGAGCCATCATCCGCTGGGCCTAGCAAAACAGGCAAGAAAGTAGCGAGTCCTTCACAGGCTAAGGTATGATATTTTATACACATCTGTGTGAATGTCCTCTAATTAATGTTTGTGCTCTCACATTTCTTATAATGGTTTGGCATATTTGTTAGTGTGTTGTCATTTTGTATAATGTTACTTCACTTAATGATCTGTCATTATTGTATAGACCATTGGCCTAGGCTTATTGTTTAGACACATTGCAAAATGATATGTCATTATTTATAGTGATGTAGCATTCAGTGTAGTGTTGAACATTTTGTTGAATGCCCTCATATATCTGTTACTGTTTGTGTGAAGCATCGATCGTATACATCGAAAACGAGAGAGCCGATGGTGGAGGCTCGACCAACAGAGGCTAGGGAGCAGAAGAAGAAACCTACTTTAAATTATAAATGTAATTTAAAAGCAGTTTTTAAGGTGGCGCGGGATTCTCTTTGGGACATGACTGAGGACCAAAAGAAGATGTTGTTTGCTTCCCCACTCGGGGCCTTCTTTAAGGCACTCACCAGTGGGAGTTTTCGAAAAGAGAATGTGATGGAGAAGCCTAAAAAAGCCATATTTGATCTGCTCAACTGCTTCGACAAAGAAAGCCAAGCCTTCAACATCGAAGGGAAGATGATTCAGTTCACTCCCGGAGATGTTGCTTTGCTGTTGGGGGTCCCCATGGAAGGACAGGTATATGAAGCATTCCCAACCAATGTCACCCTAGATGCCACAAAGGACCAGTTTCTGAGCAAGTATTTCAGAGACTGCATTGTAGAGGGCAAGTCTGCATCTTTTGGCGGCCCAAACATCGAAAGGGCTTTGAGTGTGGCTGCAAGGACAAAGGCTCCTGCCATTGAGTTCTTGAAACTCTGGGTTATGTACATGGCAGCCACATTCCTGTTTGCTTCAGCTGCCGGCTCCTCGGTTGTCGGAAGTTTTTTTCACAATCTCCAAACAGAGAGAATGATAAAAAGAGTTTCATGGCCGATAGCTATTCACTCCTTCATGATGGAGAGAATTAACAAGCACTCGGAAGACCCGAGCAAAGCTTCAAGCTGCCTGACTCTGCTTCCCGTAAGTAATCCTGATCATGAACTCAAATGTTTCATAATTTCTTATAATGATACAAGTCAAATTAGTTTGTTCTGACATTCTGTAATATATTTCATCATTATTTGGGGGACTTACACAATGCTGAAGCATTTTGCAGAATGTATGGGAATCTTATAATATGTTTTGTCATTCCTTGTGATGATACAGAAAAACACTTCTGACCTATTTGTGTTTAATTTATTTGCAGTACTGGTATTGCATGCATACCAGGATCCATGAGGACCTGGTAGAGGAAGTAGGGGTATGTCCAAGAATAGCACGATGGATGATCGAGTATTCTTCATTACAGGACTAGAAGCAGAATTGGCTGGCATTGAAGATGAGCAGGTAATGTGTTTTAACATTTACTATAATGTCTCTGTGATTTGCATAAATGTTCTAACATTATTGATGTCTGGGTGACATTATTTGAAATGTTGGCGCATTTTCATGAATGTTTGAACATATAATTAGATGTATGCATATTTTGGGAACAGTAGCGTGTGGTGGGGGTGCAGGGTGTGCTCCTGCACAGGGCCCCCCACCACATGGGCCCCAAATTTTTTTACTTTCTTATACTTGTATAAGGCTAGAGTTACCCAAAGGCCCACGTGAGAAGTTATTAAGTTGGTGGTGACTCACAACCATAGTTACTTACTCTTCCAATTTCACTTTCCTCTCTCCCCTTTTGGCTATATAATATTCACTCTTATTACCTTCTCTCTGACCAGTAATCCAGTACCCACATTGGACGAATTAATGACTCCTTGTTACCTTATCTCTATATACCCATGCTCATCAAGTAAGTCTTCTTTCTCTAGATTATGTAAAAACAGACTAACTACTACTGCTCACTTAGTTTTGTTTGTTGTTATAAGCAATAAAAAGTAGAGATTGACTGTGAAGGTTTAATTGAATATTTTGTTCAAAAAATGCGAGGAGAAAAAATATCAAATAAGAATATTAAATGTAATCATTTAGTTCAAAATACAACCTTCAGATTCAATTTGTTGATGGAGTATTTTTTTATAGTTATATTATTTAAAATTTTATGTTTATTATTCTGTGGGAGAAAAATTTATGTATGTACAAAGTCCCGCTAATATTTTGGCACCGGACCCCCAATTTCTCAGCCACGCCACTGTTTGGGAAGTGTTGAGATAATTACCATATGTATCCATCCTTGTAGGTGAAGGTGGAGTTGGTGCCGGAGACTGTTGAAGAGGAAGATTTGTTAAAGTACAGTGAGAGGGTGGTGGTGGAGATGAATGATGAGGAACATTTTCATCTTTTAGATGAAGTTGAAAAATTGAAAGAAGAAGTTGAGAGGTTGAGAGAAGAGAATGAGTTGGTTAAGAGAGAGAGAGAGAAGTATTAAGAGAGGAATTGGAGAGGATGAAGAAAGAGAGAGAAGAGAAGAATGATGTTTTAGAATTTGATTTTGGTGTCGGAGGGGAGGTGGAGGTTCGAGAGGAGGTGATTGGTCGAGAGGAGGTGATTGGTCGAGAGGAGGTGATTGGTGGACAGGATGTGGAGGGTGGGCAGGACGTACAAGGTGGACAGGAGGTGGAGGGTCGCCAAGAGGTAGAGAGTGGAGATGGTGGAGAAAAATTAGAGGGTGGAGATGAAGTAAAAAATGAAGTAATGGTAGAGCAGGAAGTAGCACAAAAAAATCCCGAACAAGTAAATGTAGAAACCCGCAACGAACAAGAAAATAATGCCGAAGCCCAAACTGGAGAAGCAGAAATAGACAACTAGGGTAAGAAGGCAATTTCTGAGTTTGTAAAGGGTCAATCTTCAGGGGATGTGCAAAACCAGGAGCAGACAGAGAGCCAAATAGCTGGGTCAAGTGAGTAAATGCTCACGCAATTTTTTACTTTTGTTCACATTCTTGTCTTTGCTTGAAAAGAAGTTAAAAATGTTGAAGCAAATACCAGAATGCTTCAACATTTAACATAATGTTTTAAATGCAGTCCACATTGATAAAGAAATGAATATTGTTTTTTTAGATTTAAGTTGGTTTTATTTCTAGTTTTTTTAATGAACGTATTAACTTGTGTGGAATCATTCTATCTTCTCTGAAATTCTTACTTACTTGTCAGATGATTGGTATGAACATAAATTGTTCGGCCATCGTTACAAGTTTTTTGATAAACGGTAAGTAAAAGAGTTCTATCGTACTCCCACGATGTCTTTTACCACGACAATTGAAGACTGTCTTTTACCACGAACGACAGTAGAGTGGTCGGCTAAGTAATAAATAAAAAACAAACAAGTAAGTGTTCTTCTCCACATAAATACGTAAAATGTTAGAACATCCGTGATAACGTTTATATATATTGATCAAGAATTGGAGAATTATTTATGTTAAGTTTTGCTTTTCTATCGAATGTTGACTAGTTAAACGTGTGGTGATGGGAACAGGTGAAAAGCAATTTCTGAGTTTTTTGAATGTAGGTCAAAAAGAGATGGAAGAAGTTGACTTTGAGCTGACTTGGCATTCAACTTCTTTTCAGAAGTTTGCGAGGTGGCAAAAGAATATGAAAATTATGAGATCGTCGAGAATGAAAGTTCTTCCGAAGACGATTTTGTAGATAAGCCAAAGGTTGAAATGGCTGTAGTTGGTGAAAAGAAAGATAAAAACAAACCAAACTCTTTGATTAAAAGGGTAAAAATTCAGCCAAGAACCCGAACTATGACCGAAAAAGCAAAGCAACTCCAAAAGAAAACAATTAATGTAGAAGACATTGTAGAGTTGGGAGCCCAAAGGTCAGAAGAGGACAAAGGTCAGAAGCTTGGAAATTGGAGAAAAAGCCCAGTCTGGAAAAATGTGAAGGAACAAGAAAAGGGTTTGTTGGAAGAATTCCTCCGGGATAGTGAGAAAAGGTACGAGTAGGTTACTGTAATGTTGATGCACTGACACTAATGTTTGAATATTAGTGTTTGTATTGTAGCATTTTGACTCGCTTACTGTAATGTCCCAGCATTCCTTGAAATGTCCTAATTTTAGTAGCGGTGACAATGTTTTTTCCAAATTTTGCAGTACAAAGGTCTGGTTCAGTGACGGGATTAACGACATCTGTGGGAAACAACTCGATATGCTAATGATGAATCTCGAATGCGATTCACAAATCATTAACTGGGCGACCTCCTTCCTCACTAATCACCAGAAATTGAAAGAAAAAAGTGTGTTATGCCTCCCATCCGAAATATATGTAAGTTAAGTGATTAGGATGTTTTCCTATCATCTTTTATATGAGTGAACATTTTGATAACTTTGTGTTTATGATACAGACAATGATAAAGGCTGAGGTAAACCAAGCTTCCATCGAACAAATGCTCAATCGAACATTGAGTAATAATGATGGGAAACCGGAAATATTATTTGTGTGTGCACCCATCTGTCAACCAACAACGGGAGACAGCTCAAGGGGGGGGCACTGGACACTCTTGATATATAATGTATTTCTACATCGGTGGACCCATTATGATTCAATGTCCTTTGATAAGAAGATGGCCAAGAAGTGTTTCGAAAATGTCAGGGAGTATGCGGCATATATGGAGGATGTCATGAAAGAGGTGGGATTCACAATGTTTGGAACCCAACAAAAATATGCAGATGTTCTTGGGGAGCCAAAATTCTCTACACAGGGAGAAAAGTAAGTGTTTTCACTCTTTATTTGTTCCAACATTATGATGAATGCTTTAACTAGTTTGAAATTGTTCCAACATTCCGCGAAATGTTATATTAGAAACCTTTCATGTTTTCAATCTTTTGACAAAAAGTCACGTCATTATTAGTAATGTAGTCTCATTTCACATTATGTTTCAGTATTGTCTCTGACTGTGGAAACATTATTTGTTATGCTTTAACATTTCCTTTGTGGCGTGAACAACCCGGATTGCGGTCTCTTTGTAATTTTGAAAATTGAAGAGCTGGTGGAAGACTGCATGACAACAGAACCCAAAGAGCGTACACAAAACCCAGATTGGATTTCCCTGGCACAAAGGAAGAAGGCTAAGTTCACCCACAACATATTGAAGGAGAATACGATATATTGGAGGATGGCCCGAGCTTGAAAGTGTGGTTGCCCCCTCAAATGTTTTTTTTCGTAAAGGATCTTTTAATAAAAAATGAAGTAGTTTTTCAAGTAACGGGTTATGTTCATATCACTAAACCCGAAACGACTTCAAGTGATAATTCCGGTAAGTCCGGTTCGTTCCTCAAAGACTAAGTCAATCTATTCTGACTCCTATAACTAATTTGGATTTACTTCGGTGTAAAATTTTCTGGTGGGAAAAATAATAAATAATTCAAAATGACGGGAAAATAAAGTGTAAAGAGAAGTTTTATATGGAGAAAGTCTAGGGTTTCGGAATCCACCTAAATATGCGTAAATTATTGCCTAATTAGTGACAACTCGATCTTCTATAACTCAAGGAGAGACAAATCCATCATCCTCGGAAAATACAACTTTCTTAGAACAAAATATAATGCTTTGATTTCAAAAATAAATATTCAAGTGATAATCTAACTATTAACTATCAAATCCTAAGCATGAGACATTAAAGACACTTAGTCTAAACATGAATCATCAAAATATAAGTATAGCTAATGAAAGAAATATCATGAATTTAAATGAGAGAAATCAATTTTTCATTTAAAGGTAATTGGAAGATCTTTGGTATGGGTTGAAAAAGTCAGACATTTACGCGATACTAAGGTTTCATCCTAACCCTAGATCGGAAAGTTAGTTACTCATCCCTAAAGAGATCATAATCATGGTGGGATAAAATAAAAATTAATAAAATAAGAGAGGGAGAAAGAATCGGCAAAGAAACAACCTTTTTTCTCGCAATTTTCCCTCTGCGCAGCCAAACAGACCCTTACGGAAGTGTATTTTCCTTCTGGTTTTGCTGAATTCTGCCAAACGCACCCTCAGGGAAAATAGTTTTCTCGTCTTCTCGGAAAATACTTCTCTGTGGGAAAATTATTTTCCTCAACTGGTTTTTCTCTCTCTACTGTTTTCTCCTTCTTTCTCACTCTAACCTTTTTCTTTCTCTCTCTTTAACAATACTATAACTCTTTCTTTCTCTCTCTAACAGAAACAAGAAAGAAAGAAGAAGAAAAAGATTATTTCAATGGATTTTATAAATAATTATAACTCTTTCTCTCTCTACAAAACAGTAACCTCTCTCTCTCTTAACTCTTTCTATCTATCCTTTTCTCTCTCACAAAGAGAAGGATTAGAAGAAGAAGAAGAAACAGAAACAGAAACTTTAAAAGTTAGTTTCTCTCTCTAACTCGGTCTTATTCTTTAATGGAGAGCTCCTCCCGAGATGTTGATGGTCTCTCTGTTTAAAGCCGTGAGGGGAGATGCCCAAACCGAGATGATTTCCTCCCTCTTTTAATTCCCAGCCGACACCTCCATCTCTCCCTAAACTTTCTAAAAATTTTCGAGCTCCTTCCATCTCTCTCTAAAAATACTCACCTCTCCATTTCCAGCCGAATTTACCATCTCTGTGTTTCGGTTTTAAAATTTGTTTCCATCTCTTCTGATTCTTTCCTTCTCTAGCTAATGTATCCTTCTCGGTCTCTATCCAAAAGAAATATATTATCTTCACTTCCCACACCTTTCCTTCTCTCGGTTTCTATCTCCTTTCACAAAAATCTGGTGCCCAGTCAGTTGGGTTCTTGCTGTCAATAAGGGATGATAACGTGCATTACGGTGTAGCCAAATGAGATGAGACAACCGGCTGATCTAGCTGATCCGTTTGCCCGTCATGCACAGTCCGTCAGATGTTGCATTGGGAGCGCAGGAGTATTTAAATATCTTGCGTCGCGTCACACATTATGAGAACTTAGAAGTGGTCCCGATTATCACCCATTGTGCCCACCGTTGTACAGAGAATTTTATCCCTCACCGTCAGGCGTGCCGCCACGTGGCACTGAAAAGCTCCAACTTGACCAATTTTTGACAAAAACTTTGACTCGATATAATTTTCGCACTCGGACTCCTATTTCACTTCCGGTTTCGCCGTTGGATTCGTATTGGACTCTACTTTCACATGAGCACTAATATTGACCAGAATACCCTTGTCATTAAAATGACCAAAATGCCCCTCAAGTATGTCTTTATCACGATGTTTTCGCATCCAACTCCGTAAATGAGACCTGAGAAGGAAAATCAAACAAATCATCAGAGTAACCGCTCGAACTGGACTAACTAACCCGAGTTAAGAGAGTCAGATGGGACATTTTCATGTCTCATCAAACATCCCCAAACTTAGATTTTGCTAGTCCTCGAGCAAAACAGAAAAGTAAAACCAAGCCCAGTTCACCACTTTCGTAGGGAATCACGATTGCCTGCAACAAGCCGTTAAACCTCTAAGTTACACTAGAGGTCGAGTTTTGTCTCGTGAGGGTTTGCAGTGAATATACCCACAAAATTCAAAAATCTCAAAAATGCAGAAGGGTCTAATTATGATATGGACTTAAAAATGTTTATCCGGTAAACTTTCGAAAGTTAATAGAAATGAAATCCAAGCCAACCAAACCATACAAAAGCTAAAATTCCCTTCACTAGTAATCAAGACCTAAAGTGCACGTGACCAGCCAATATGAGTATCATTTCGGTTCCAAACAGACAAGACCTCGATTACCTTCTCAATATATTTCGCCTCGACTACTGCCTCACGGTCATACACTCAAAAATTTAAGTCACTCAGAAATGGTTCACTCAATGTGCGAGTATGAAGGAAAACTCAACACATTACAAAAGACGGACTTAACTTTTGGTAAACGACTGATCTCATACAAAGAAAACAACCACTAATGCGGAATGGGGAAGCTAACCAACTCTTCTCACCTGATCTACTTTCTAACAATGCTTCCTAGAACTCCTGAGAACTCGACGTCTTCAAATCTTCAAGAACTACTTTGGGATAAACACCTAAACACAAACAAACACTTTGTTTTTTTCTTTTTCTTTTTCTTTATTCTCTTTTTTTTTTTCAGTACACTAGTACTATACTCGAAATACAAATACTTTCTTGACATTATTCTTTCCTTGGTAATATTCTCTTCCTTTTGCTTCATGCCTTAATTCTCAGGGTTCTAAATGGTGGATCGAGTTTCTATCTTCCTCTAGTTGACACTGTTTTTAAGTTTCTCAGACTACAAGAGTAAGGTTTGCATTCCTGAGGACATCCCTAGTGGTTGTAAAATGTGAACTCAGGAGATCAAATGAGCTCTTTTGAATATTGCGAGGTTGAGTAGCTCTTCACTCTACTCGGATTTAGCGCAGAAGAGATCATAAAAAGCAAAAAAGAAAGGCTCAGAATCTCACATAGGTTAAGTCTCCACTAATGATCGATTAAGTTCTCTTAGAAAAGTCTACTCTTCACCTATCTAACACTCACATGGCTAGTGCACAGACAACTTCAAGACTCAAAATTCGTGGAAAAACTTTTAGCAAAAGCATAGAATAACCAACTAGATTCTATGACCATTAACAAGCAAACACACTAGACTCACATTTTCAGTACAAAAATTAAAAATTTTGAAAAATTTTAAACCCTTTTGAATTTTTTGAAATAAGGACTTAGCAAAAAAATTCAATCCCCTATCCCCAAACTTAAACCGAACATTGTCCTCAATGTTCTGAAGACTATGCAAAAATAATAGGGTGAAGGGAAATATATTACCTGATTTAAACGTCCTAAGTGTGGGTTGCCTCCCAGAAAGCGCCAAGTTTAACGTCTTCAGCCAGACGATACAGATGTTTCAACAAACCTTAAGAAACAGTTCCATAAACCAATAGGCGAAACATCTGAGGATCTACCCAAGACACGAAGTGATTAGTGAATGGTAGTCTCACACATGTGTAAATGTGTTGCAGTGCATGTGAGACTATCGTGATCAGATAAGAATCCCCAAACTTAGACGACAAAAAGGTCGTTAAGTTTGGCAATAGACTAGAAGAACTATAGTCCTGATATAAAGGATCTATGTAGGACGGAGAACCTAAGTGGGAGATTTCATAAACTTCCAAACATGACCCTGAGAGACAAGATGTAAGGTGATCTAGAGGACTATCAAAGACACCTGGATTTAGACTAGAAGTTTCTAAAACATGTAAGTTGGGTTCTTCTAAAGGAATAACCCGGCCATCCAACTCTAAGTCCTCAAAAGTCGGTTTAGATAAACCTTTTATACTCTCTCTTATCCCGACGTAAGCAGGGTCATTAAAGGCAGCTAGATCTTCACCTAAGTCAAGTGAGCTAATGGTCTCATTCAACAAGTCAAGTAGCCATGACTCATCATCTTTGGTTGTGGAATGACTCTCAAGTTTATCCACATGAAAATGGGATGAAGGTGTTGACGTCGAAGATAACACAACCTCGACTTTTTGCTCCTCCAAAAGGGGCACAAAAGTCTCTCCAGGATTAACAATGGCCTCATACGACGGTAGTGGTGTCTCTAGGGTTGGCAAAGTACTCGACTCAGACACCAATAATGAGCTAGCCTCCGATATGTTATCTAACTCATTAATAATAGCCTCCTCATCTAAGCTCAAAAGAGCTAATAGAGTTTCTAAGGGATCTCTCGACTGAGTCGTTGGTAATCCATCTTGAACTAATAACTCTACCAAGTTCAACCCACTAAACTCATCCATGTCATCCGGATGGAGTCCCGTATTAAAAATGTTCATCTCCACCGTCATATTTCCAAATGACAATCTTAAAAGACCACTTCTACAGTATATGACAGCATTTGATGTAGCTAAAAATGGTCGACCTAAAATGACAGGGATTTGACTCTGGGTGTCATGAATAGGTTCAGCATCTAAGATGATGAAATCTACAGGAAAGATAAACTCACCAACTTTTATCAAAACATCTTCTACTATGCCACGTGGTCGTCTGACAGACCGATCTGCCAGCTGAAGAACTACTGAAGTAGGTTTTATTTCTCTTAAACCTAATTGTAAGTACACAGAGTAAGGAAGAAGGTTGACACTGACACCTAGATCTAACAAAGCTCGCTCGATCTTATGGTCCCCTATAGTGCAAGGTAATGTAGGACTTCCTAGATCTTTGTACTTAGGTGGAAGGTTTTGCTGGATGATAGAACTCACTTCTTGAGTCAAGAAAACCTTCTTATGCACATTCATCTTACGCTTTCTAGTACATAGGTCCTTAAGGAACTTAGCGTAAGCTGGGATCTGTTTAATTGCATCTAGCAATGGAATATTAATGTTGACTTGTTTAAATATTTCCATTATCTCCTTGAACTGAGACTTCTTCTTTGGCTCTACGAGACGCTGAGGATACGGGGCTTTAGGAATGTAAGGCTCAGGCACTACAGGTGGTTCCTCAGACTCAAGAGCCTTCTCAGGCTTTTTACTAGGGACAATAGTTGGTAAGGTGGGTTGTTCAGAGTTTAGTTCACTATCTTCGGGAACTCCTACCTTATTGTCTATTACCCTACCACTTCTAAGGGTGGTTACTGCATTGGCCTGGTCCATCGACTGTTTACCCTTCGGGTTTGGTTCTGGTTGACTAGGAAACATACCCTGTACTCTCTGCCTAAGGGCTTCTCTAAGTTGACCTACCTCGGTTCTTAAACTATTTACAGCCTGGTTGGTCTCTTGCACAGTCTGGTTGGTCTATTGTATAGCCTGGTTGGTCTGTTGTGCAAACTCTATCTGGGTTTTAGCTAGTTGCTTCATGGTTTCCTCTAAGGACTCATTGTTTTGAGAAGGATATTGGGTACTAGATTGACCCTGATTTTGAGCATAAGGATTCCTAAGAGCATTAAACCCAGGAGGGTTCATTGAACTACTAACCTGACCCTGATTTTGACCCTTCGACCAAGAAAAATTGGGGTGGTCTCTCCAACCCGGATTATAAGTGTTTGAATAAGGATCATATTTCTGACGGTTATCTTGTGTAGGGTTTAGATAAAGAGCATTAGCATGCTCTTTTTCGTCAGAAACAAAGAATAGGGTACACTTATTCCCTGTATGAGATGGGTCTCCGCAGACGGAGCACGGATAAGAGATGGATTCATTTCCAACACTCATGACCTGAGTGGGATCCTCCCTAACTGCTTTAGGCTGACCAAGCTCTAGGGCCTCTATCCTTCTCGTCATGGCGGCGAGTTTAAGTTCGGACTCATCAACTCTGTAGATGCCGCCTTTATTCGGAGTAGGATTTGCCCTAGTAGGAGGTCCTCTAGAAGTTTCCCATTGGTGGGATTTCTCAGCTAGATCTTCTAGAAACGTCATGCAGTCATCGACGGATTTATAAGTAAATCCGCCACCACAGAATGACTCTACCATGGATGTAGTGGGATAGTCTAGTCCGTCATAGAGAAATTGGACTAGTCTACTCTTTTCATAACCATGGTGTGGACACTGTAGTTCCAGTTACTTAAATCTCTCAAGATATTTGTAGAGAGACTCTCCTTCTTGTTACACAAAATTATTAAGACTTTGCCTTAAAGAGGTGGTTTTGTGCTTGAGAAAGAATTTCAGAAGGAATAAACTGGTTAATTCTTCCCGTGTGGTAATGGAATGAGGTTGTAAGGCATACAACCAAGATTTTGCTTTTCTCTCTCAAAAAGAAAGGGAACAACCTAAGTCTCACTATTTCATCAGACATATTGGGAAATCTTATAGTCCCACAGATTTCTTCAAAATCCCTAACATGGTGGTAGGGATTCTCGTTCTCCACCCCACGAAAGAGTGGGAGCATTTGGATAATGCTCGGCTTTAACTCGAAGTGAGCCGTGGAGTGGGGTACTTGTATGCATGATGGTTGACATGTTCTAGTAGGGTTCATGTAATCCCTGAGTGTCATAGGTGGATTTCCATCCCTGGCTTGGTTTAGATTTTCACCCATAGTGTCACTCAAAGAGAAATTGGCTAGAAGATTACTTAGATGAGTTTCTCTAATAATGAAACGACCTCTCTTGTCACGATATCTATCGGGCATAAACTTAGAGCACAATGACCAAGGATATTCTCAAATTTTTTTTTTTAAATCGAAAACCGAGGAATCACTACGAAGAACCTAGAGGAAAGCAAACACAATCAGTCTGACCTTACCAAGCAACCTAAACAAAATCTAGACGACAAACAAGTTGGTCAGATTCACCCTAAAAATCTAGATAGATCCTACTTCGTTACAAAGCTTGAACTATAATTGTTATGAGGGTTACTCCGTCAAAGTAATACGGTCAAACATATCTTGGTGACAGCCAACGATGAACGTTGTGATAGCCGTCCAACCTTCGGTAACGTTTCCTCTTCTCGAGGTGACCTTTTAAAGAATTGAGTGACGCTTTTCTTTGAGGAATGCCCAAATAAAAATCAAGTCCCTGAATTGTTTCAAAGATCCTATGAGCTCGAAACTTTAGGGGCTAATGTCTAAATCAGATTTTAGTTTTTAGGTGAGGTTTAGGATCGTGAATGTTGTTACCTATTTGGGCAAGAGAACGGTGATGAAATCTGTCTCCTATCTTTCAATTAGGTTATTGCCCTTACTAGAATGCTTATACTAATCAATTCGGTCAAAGCAATTAGGCACACAAAACACACAATTACCCACTGACAGGGGCTTCGTGGGTGATTAGAGAAATTACCTCCCGTTCAAGACGGGCGATGACCCTTGCAGACGACCTGGGCCACTCTCCTGTGAGTGTTCCAACCCGAGGCTTCGTTTGATTTTCGGTTACAATTTATAAAGCCCTCCAATTTAGGGTCAAAACTTTAAAACCAAAATAAAAACTAGAAAGTATAAAGTCTCTCTCTCACCAAAAATAAAAAAAATACTAAAAATAAAATGTAAATTTCAATGGATTTTATAATTAATTAAAACTCTTTAATTAATTAAAACTCTTTCTCTCTCTAAAAAACAATAACCTCTCCCTCTCTCTCTTAACTCTTTCTATCTATCCTTTTCTCTCTCACAAAGAGAGGGATTAGAAGAAGAAGAAGATGAAACAGAAACAGAAACTTTAAAAGTTAGTTTCTCTCTCTAACTCGGTCTTATTCTTTAATGGAGAGCTCCTCCCGAGATGTTGATGGTCTCTCTGTTTAAAGCCATGAGAGGTGATGCCCAAACCGAGATGATTTCCTCCATCTTTTAATTCCCAGCCGACCCCTCCATCTCTCCCTAAACTTTCTAAAAATTTTCGAGCTCCTTCCATCTCTCTCTAAAAATACTCAATCACCTCTCCATTTCCAGCCGAATTTACCATCTCTATGTTTCGATTTTAAAATTTGTTTCCATCTCTTCTGATTCTTTCCTTCTCTAGCTAATGTATCCTTCTCGGTTTCTATCCAAAAGAAATATATTATCTTCACTTCCCACACCTTTCCTTCTCTCGGTTTCTATCTCTTTTTACAAAAATTTGGTGCCCAGTCAGTTCGCTTCTTGCTGTCAATAAGGGATGATAACGTGCATTACGGTGTAGCCAAATGACATGAGACAACCGGCTGATCTAGCTGATCCATTCGCCCGTCATGCACAGTCTGTCAGATGTTGCATTGGGAGCGCAGGAGTATTTAAATATCTTGCGTCGCGTCACACAGTATGAGAACTTAGAAGTGGTCCCGATTATCACCCATTGTGCCCACTGTTGTACAGAGAATTTTATCCCTCACCGTCAGGCGTGCCGCCACGTGGCACTGAAAAGCTCTAACTTGACCAATTTTTGACCAAAACTTTGACTCGATATAATTTTCGCACTCGGAGTCCGATTTCACTTCCGCTTTCGCCGTTGGATTCGTATTGGATTCTAATTTCACATGAGCACTAATATTGAGAAGAATACCCATGTCATTAAAATGACCAAAATGCCCCCCAAGTATGTCTTTATCACGATGTTTTCGCATCCAACTCCGTAAATGAGACCTGAGAAGGAAAATCAAACATATCATCAGAGTAACCGCTCAAACTGGACTAACTAACCCGAGTTAAGAGAGTCAGATGGGACATTTTCATGTCTCATCAATATCACTAAACCTGAAACGACTTCATTCTTGATTAGATTTCAAACAAATATGGTTTGTAAATTATTTTGGGATGTTAAGTACTTACAGTGATTTGGAATAGGTTATTTATGTGGAAACAATATGAAGTAAATTTGAATATATTATTATTTTTCTTCTTAAACATATGTGACATGCATTGACGACAAAGAGTTTGTTTCAGGAAAGAACATACACAGAAATGTTAAAACATTCCTCCAAATGTTGGAACATAGTGACAAATGTTTGTGAAATATGTAATAATGTGCTATCATTAATAAGAATGTTCTCAAAAAACTGCATAATGTTGACACATAGTAAATAATAGCTAGCCATGTAAGGATTCATTCACTGAACATTTAGTAGAATGTTTTGAACGGTAAATATATTCACTAGACAAAAAAATATTTACTAAGACATTTAAGTCGATTTACTAAGACCAAAAGATTTTACTAAATCATTCAACATAATGTAGAGACAGTCTCTTATATGTTGGGACATATCGTTGAATGTTAAAGCATTTAGTAAAATGTGAACTACAGTTGGGCTCGACATGCCGCACTGTTGCGATAAGCGGGTTGGTTGCACCTGCGACATATTCTTTTTCTCCTCGTAACATCTCCGGAACTCTGCAACCGTGTTGTACGTGGTCTGCCGGGTGCCCTTTTAAATAGTGGAGGAAGAGTCTTGGTAAATGGATCAAAAGTATAGGGTTCGTCAAAATTTGGAACGGGGCAAACACAATGTTGGTATGTGTTTCCGTAAGCCTCCACCGTACAGACGGGATCATAAAAACATGTACTATCACGAGTCTTGTTGATGCATAGCATTGCTTGTTGACACGAAAGCGAATCTACTTGCCAACGCTGACAACAGCATGTGAGAGTACCAAGATTTACGGAATGGCGTGGAGTCGAATATACTTCATAAATAAGTGGGGCTGCCTCAACGTATCTCCACGTCTCCGCAACTTTGTATTTCGCTTGCTGTTCCAAGTTAATGGATGGGCAAAGAAAGGTATTCCATCCAATACCGGCGTCTCTATGCTTTCTCATCTTGTTCATAATCTTCCGTCTTATGGCATCCAACAATGCTGTAATCGGGAGGACGCGGGCTTTCTTTACCATGTTGTTGAAGCTCTCAGACAGTTGAGAAGTGATGGCGCCATACCTGTAAGAAAATATTATAAAAAATGTCACAACATTTAATGAAATGCTTATAATAAATCATGTCGTGTTAGAACAGTTCACTAAATGTGGTAACATGTAACAGAATGACGGAACACTAGAAAGAATGCCCTTCCACAACAGAAGATATGATTAAATGTGAAAAAATAACTGAGTAAACTTAACGTGTGTCGATAACAGGGTTAATGGTGTTTCAACATTTCAACTGAAAAAATAAAAGAGTAAACAAAATACCTATCCCCTGGGAAAAAAGAATCGGCCCATGATTCCGGATTAAGGGATTGGAAAAACCTCTCCACATTGGTTCCACCCATCTCAACCATTTGTTCAATGGTTGCGTGATACTCACTCTCGGGTAATGCCCGTGCCGCCGTAAACATAAGACTCTGAAAATAACGTGACTGGCGCGCCCCGTTACGTATTCTCAAGTTCAGATTACATCGTAAGTGCCAAGCACAGAATGAGTGATGAGCGGTGGGAAAAACATTCTTCACGCCTTTTAGAATTCCAGCATGTCTATCCGAAATAAAGGTGTAACGTTTTATCGGATCCACCACTAATTTCAAATTTTGCAAAAACCAATCTCAATTATGATCATTCTCAATGTCCACAACTGCGTAAGCAATGGGGAAAAGACCTAACAAAAAAAGAAAGTAATACAAAATTAGTTATGTTGATGCATAAAGCAATATTGCATAAGCATTTTCAGAAATGTCCAGACGTAATTGGCGAATGAAGATTGACATATATAAATGATGCAGGATCTCACCGTCTGCCGCGACATTTTAGTTAATGTTCATAAAATCTTGTGAAGTGTTAGCAGAAACATTAGAATGTTAACGTAAGATGTGAAAATGAAAACATACCGTCGTTTCCGTCCTTGGTAACCGCAGCTAAAATGCAGCCTTTAAAACGAGTTTTTGCGAATGTTCCATCAATATAGATCACAGGGCGACAGTGTTGAAACCCAAGGGTAGATGCGTGAAGGGCAATAAAAACTCGAACAAATCTGTTGGTAGTAGGTTCGATTTGCAAATCAATTCTGCTATTGGGATTAGTAGTCGCCAAAGCATCTACGTACCACTTCAACTTTGCATCGGAATCACCCTCCTGCCCAAATACTTTGTCCATCGCAACCTTCTTACCACCGTAAGAAAAGTAATAGCTCAACTCAACACGGTAATCGTCTTGGAACTTTTCTTTAACTTCAGCCGTACTCCAATCTGGGTGTTTTCCGATGTCTTGATCAATTAGGCTGCCAACAAGTTTACTAGACAACTTAGGATCCGCAGGTTTGAGAACAACATCGGAACAATCGTGTTTCAGTTCGTACTCTTTCAACAGAAACACAGATTTACATCCCAATGGTGCAACCGCGTGGACTCTCCAATTACATCCGGGTTTAGAACAAACGACAGTCACATGACCTGGTTCATTCTTGATATATTTGTAGTTATTCTTTGTCGCAATGGTATATCGACCAAGAGCGTGTCGAAAAGCTTTGACACCACCGGGAAATATTTGCCCAATCTCAGTAAATACGTCGCCCTATGATTCACATACTAACTTCTTACCATAGTTTTGAGATGTAGAAAGTGACCTATCAGTTTCCGTACTGCAAAATTGAATAAAATGTTATGAAAATATCGTCAAATGTCTTAACAGGTTGACAAATGTTAATATCAAATGGGAAATGTCGTATCATTTGGGTGAATGTTCACACATTCCTTTCACTGTCCTAAAAACTGGAAGAATGTTTTACCATGGTAAAGAATGTTTGAGTTTCTGTGAAATTGCAAATTAACTGGGAAAATGGTGACATTTAACAAAATTTATTAACACATAATAAAGTACTGTTAACATTAATTTAACACAATGTTCTACAAATCTACACAATGTTAACACAAACTGTAAAGTTTTGTTACAAAAACAGGAAAGCTTTAGAGAAAATAACAAATAAACTGTACGGACAAATGAAAAAATGAACGTACAAACCAGAAATATGTGGTAAAATCATATGGTCCACAAAGCAATGTCTGATCATTTCATAAAATGATGGTCATAGTGATCATTATATAGCATTGCAACAAATATGTTAACACATTATAAAGTTAGGTTAACATTTAACAAAATGTTTTCAAAATCTCAACAATGAAAGTATAAAAACAGAAGTTGAGAGAAAAAACCCTAAACTGTAGGGACAAATCATAAACATTGCGCATAAACCAGAAACTAATCATCACAAAAGAAGGATGAACAAATAATAAAAAGTTACCTGGTTTTATAGAAGAAGAAGATGATGACTGAAGTTTCTACAGAGAAGAAGATGATGAATGACGGTGATGACTGAACCAGGATAACGTGAAAAGGGTTATCTCTCCTCGACTGGGGTTTTTTAGAGAAGGAGATGATGAATGAATGAAGGTGGAATAGATTGAAGATGATGAATGAGGGTGGAATAGATGAAGTTTATGTCGGCTTCTATAGTCTACAGAGAAGAAGATGATGATGAAGGAAGGAGTAAAGTAGACAGAGAAGAAGATGATGAATGAAGGTAGAATAGATTGAAGAGATGGCCGGTGAGGTTAGAGAGAGAAGAGAGAAAAGAGGGTTTGGTGTTGGACGGTGAGGTAGAGAGAGATATTTTGGTGAGGGAGTAGTAGTTGAATATATATAGGAGGGCAAAAAAGGGATTAGAAGAAACCAATAGGTCATAGAGATACAAGTTGGGAAGAGATGGAGCATAGGGATGTGTATTTGGGTTTGATATAAGTTATTATTTGATTATTGGGTTTTGGGTGAGATAATAATCCTTGTTGGTTTTTTTTTGTATTTGGGCCCAAAATTTGGGTCTTTCATCAAAAAATTCAATATCATATCCCTTCTCTAAAAGTTGCCCCAAACTCAAAATATTATTTTTCATTTCGGGAACATAATAAACATCGGAAATATAGTTATAAGGTCAGTTAATTTTGTCTAAATTTTCTTGATTTTCTTTATAATCTTATTTCGTACGAACCTGCACTTCGGGATGAATGATATTAAGATTGCTTTCCTTAGGAGTAGGAAAGGCTTGCACATAAACTAGAGTAGTGAAATTCATATTACTGAAATTGAAGGTTTACGGTATAAATCAATGGAGAGGGTCTTAAAGAGGAATTAATTACTCCTCTATCTATGTTGAGTTCGTTGGTTGATAAAGTTGGTTTCCTTCTTCTTCTTGAAGTATAGTTACCTCAATTTTGGTAAAATCCGCTTTTATTATTTATTTTTAAGAACATGTTTTAGTCTGCGTCAATGGTTTCCAACCAACTTGTAGTTAGATGTGTAGCGCCTAATAAATCCGATTGTAAGGATCCATCCCTAGTAGCAGTCACCCGAAGCTAATATTAACATTATCACAATAAAGCAGAAGTAATTATTGAGATCAAAGGGGGAAGAAGAGATGGAGGCTAGAAAGCCTCGCTTTTGTTGATGTGCAAACATGCAGGTGGGTTTTCGGCATATTTGGTATTGCTCGAATTTTTTCGTAGTATCTTGTATGGCTGCTCTCTCTCACCGCTTATCACGACTTGTTAAATAATATTAATAGAGTTTGTTTTCTGTGGGAGAGCACGCAGGTCCTTGAGGATAAGGTCCTTAAGCGTATATACGCCTGGGTTGTTGCTTATCCATCACTCATGGACTGTCGGAGTACTTTGTAAACCTCATGTAGTAACAAGGTTAAAGGCAATATATATGCTAGGGGTAGTTGCTCAACCTCATGTAGTAACAAGGTTTGTATCAAAAGTTTGGAAACTAGAAATGAGAACTTTTTGGCATGTTTGCTATAGCATTACTTCCTTTTTTTTCCCGTGTCTTTATGAGTTCACACATATCTCTATAAAATTAACATCGTCACGTTAATACGCAGCTTTCCTGTCTACAATGTAATGCCACAGGGTATCACGGAAATCTTGGCCGAAAAGAGTGTTGGTTAATCATTATGTACATCCGACCGAGAAATTTCAGCTGAAATCACTGTTTATGTCTAACTGAACAGTCATTGACACTGTATGTTGAACTTCATTTCTGTTGCCAAGCGGAAATTTTGGGATCACTAAACTACGTTATTGGACAAAAGGTGGAGTTCTTCGAAATGTTCCGATAGGTGGTAGTTGTCGAAAATCAAAGAAATCGAAATAAAAAGCGAATCATGATTTTGTTGATGAAAGGGTAATTTTGAAGACAACTTATTTCTAGAATCAGAAAGTTTTAGTAGTTTGATGATGAGGAATGGTTCGGAAATTCCAAACAGAATAAATTCAGATTATCAAGGATTATGTGATTTCCAAGGATCAGTAATTGATTCCGATGTTGACGATTTTGTTATTATTGATTAATTGATCTTCTCAGAAGAATTCTGATGTTGGTGGTATTATGATATGCGGCTTTACCAAGGATGATTAATCTACCACAACAATGGCAGTCGAGAGGAATGTAAGTTAGTATTTTCGTTATTATTTGTATTTTGTTGACCTTTAGGGTCCTTTCATCCCTGATCTTTAGGATCCTTTTATCTTTTGACCTTTAGGGTCATTTTATCGAGTTGGTGTCTAGTCTCATTTCTTTCACTTCATGAGGCACTTTGCATTTAAAGGTATGTAACTCTCATGAAGTTTTCAGAGGAGGGAAATAATTATGATCATCCATGTAACAATGCGATTTAATCGCTTATGAATGAAATTTGTTTCGCTTGGTTTCAAAACAAAAAAAAACAAATTTTTGTCTCGTAAAATATTTTAGGTGGCAAAGTTTTCGTCTCTAAAGAAATTTTCCGCGATAAAATATTTTGCCTCAAATTATTACATTCACAACAAAAATTTTTGTCTCAAAAAAGTAGTTCCATCAACAAAGTAAATTTGTTGCTATAAAGTTTTAGTGGCCACCTAATTTTCTTGCAAATTTGATTTAGTAGATCTCACAAATATTTTGTGACATTACTATTTTGTTACTATATTTTTACTAACAATTTCTTTTATTCTCGTTACAAATTTTAAACTACTGAACTAATTCATTTTAGAATTTTTTGGGCTTATAGCCCAAAAAACGGGCCCGAATAAGACATTTAGTCCTCTCTAATCCTATAAAGGGTTTCAAAACCAAAAAAATTATACAAATGGATATCTAGTCCATTTGGTGTCATCTAGAGAGAAAACACAAATCCCTAAAATACATATTAATTTATAATACCTATACTAACCTTCTTTATATATAAAATCTGATTTACATTCTAAAATCCAAAATATCTTTTTCCATTTTTATCTCCCACTTTTCTCTCTCCAATCACGTTTCTAAACAAAGTAACAGTGATCTTCATTATCTTCAGTAACCGAATTATTTTCTCTCTCTCTAAATCAGAACCGTTTGATAATCATCCATTAATCTCAGAAATCTTGTTACTTCTTCATTAGAGCAGCTGAAATCATCTTCTTCATAGTTTATCAGGTAAAACACATTACAGAAGTCATTTTTCGTTCCATTGAAACAGATTCTGAATCAGATTTAATGTTGTTTTTCTGGTAATGTTACAGATTTTGTTTTCTTCTTTTCTATTTAATGTTTTTCATCTTCATCTTTTGTTGTTACTTATGGAATTTCCTACTGAAGTTGGTCATTTGTTTCATGGTGGTGCAAAAGCATTTGTATATGCTCTTCGACAATATAGTGTAAATGTTTTTTGGTCACAGAATGTAAACGATTTGTAATTTAAAGAAATTATGTGTAATGTAAAAGAAATTATGTGTAATTTACTGAACAAGATTCAAATACATTTGATAAATTACGTTGTATACTTGACTAACGATGGTTTCCTCGTCATAAATAATACATAATTTACGTATTTGTTTCATAATTTGTATTCGATGTGTATTTATGTATGAGTGAAACCGAAAATAAATGTTGTTTTAATGCTCCCAAAAAAATATACTATTTCCAAAACTGAAAGTTAAGTGAGAGAAAAAGATATATATGTTTTGTATATTAACCCCCAAATCACGCTAAATTGATCCTAGATTATATACTGATGGGTCATGAAAATGTCCCATCAGAGTCGTTTAATTTAGTCGAGTTAGTCGATTTCGAGTCTTTATTATAATAAAATGGTTGGTTTTCTTGATTAAGTGTGTTTTGTGGAGTTAGGTGTGAAAATCGGTTAAAAAACGAGGAAAAGGTGCATGAAGGGTATTTTGGTCATTTGGAGTCAAGGACATTCTGGAAATTTGGCCAAGGTCAGTGCGTGGTTGGAAAGTAGAGGTCGAGACGAATCCGTAAGAGAAAACGGAAGTCAAATCGGAGTCCGGACGAAGGAATAACCCAAGGTCAAAGTTCAGTCAAAAGATGTTGACTAGTGGGACACCTCCGGGCATAGTTCTGGTACGCGGGATTCGGTGGGACACGTGGCGCGCTCTAAGGACCGGTGTATCCAATTCCCGTGTTTCCGCTTAGCAACGAAATGGAACCAATGAGCATGATTTGGTGGAACGCGCGGCAACTTAACTCCGTAGCCCGGTACCTACTTTTTAATCGCAGCCGTAGCCTTCCGCGTTTTCAAGATCTACGGCTGATGTGCGTCCGTCCGTTATTCATTCCCGTGTAGCCCGTCGCAACTTAGAATCCGTAGCCCGGTACCTACGTCTTAATCTCAGCCGCAACCTTCCGCGCAAATCAGATCCAACGGTCTCCGAGATTCAAGCTATATCTCCAGATCCCGTGCACCCGAAGCTGCCTAATTAAAGTGCTCCCGGACACGTGTCCCTTCTCAAACCATCCAGATCCGCGTTATCCCTCCATCCGACGGCTGCTGAATTGTCACACCTTATTAAGTTGCTTCCGGCTACACAGTAAGATCCGAATTTAAACCCTAACCCAGCCGCCGCCAACCTATTTGTGTAAATTAGGGTTTTTCAATTTTAAACCCCCCATATTTCCAAATATAACCCTTCCTTTTATCTTTTTACCCATTTAACCCAACAAAAACCCAAAACCCACCTATAAATAAATCCCTTTCTCCTCCATTAAAACCTAGACTTCAACAACCCTCTCAAATGGCTTCCTTACCTAATTTCTAAGCCACTTCTCTTTCTATATTCTAACCCTAATCCCCCATTCTTTTCTTCTACCTCTTCTTACCTATTTCTTTCTTCAACCTAATCCATTTTTCCCATTCTTTTTCTATCTTCTCTACTAATACTACTACTTTCTTCTCTACCATTAATAGTCATCTCCTTCTTTCTTCCATATTCTTCCATCATCTTTATCCCCTTTCATCTCTTCTTTCTAACTTCTTTCTACATCTAATTTCTTCCTTCTTTTCCCTTTATTTTTCTTATTTGGGTTGCAATAAAATAGCTATTACTTGGATTTCTTGGAGTGCAATTCTTGAACATAAATGGAGCAAATCTTGGACATCAAAATGGAGATACATGGGAATATGGAATTTGAGCATTTTTGGTGATTTCTTTCCATTAATTTCTTAGTATTTTCATTTATTTTACAATGTCAATGAATGTTATTCTAGATTCCATGTATAGTTAATTTAGCAATCTAAGGTTGTAAATGAAACCCATTTTGGATCTTTATAATACTTGTTCTTGATTAATTAAATCCTTTGATGTTCTTCAATGCCTATTGATTGTCATTTCATGTTGATTCTATAACCTTATTATCATTCATGTATTATAATTAGATATTTCATGCTTTTATTGATTTATTAGATGAGATATGCCTTTTAGATCTTGAATGATAGTGTAGGAAATTAGTTTTATATGGTAGTCAATCATACATTCTTAATTATAAAATTGTTTTATCTAGAATATCATCCGGAATCCAAATAGTTCATTATATTGGATCCCGAGTAAATACAAAAGAGATTTAAGTAATTAAGTGCTTGTTTTATAAAGTGAAATTATGTGGTGGATTTTATAACCTTAGATATCCTCTTCTCCCCTCTCTTAGATAGTTTATTTACTTTTATTCGTTTTCTTATTTCTTTACAAATCAATCATCAAATCAATGAGTGATGGGTGTGTGTGTTAGTCTAAGTTACCTATTGACATTTTAATTATTGAGCTAAACTCGCCGTCAATATCTAAAGTTACCTACCTATCTCTTGGGACGATACTCGATCTTATTATAAATACTATAACTTGACCCCGTATACTTGCGGGAAAAGACCTATTTTTAGGCCCATCAAGTTTTTGACCAAATTTCCAGAATGTCCTTGACTCCAAATGACCAAAATACCCTTCATGCATCTTTTCCTCATTTTTAACCGTTTTTCGCATCTTACTCCGCAAAACACACCTAATCAAGAAAATCAAGCATTTTATTATAATAAAGACCCGAAACGAACTAACTCGACTAAATTAAACGACTTAAATGGGACATTTTCATGACCCATCATATACTATTTCCAAATCTGAAAGTTAGGTGAGAGAAAATTGTTTTGAATAGAAAAAAAAATTTATACTCCATAGTAAGATAGAGAAAATTGATTTGATCTCCAAATCTGTAAAGAAGAGAGAGAAAATTGATTTGGAAATATCCGTGGTGATGTCGTTTTGGTTAGGATTTTGGTTTCTAATTGATTCGGAGAGAGAAACTATGATTGTTTCTATCCATTTTTTTCTAATAAATTTCCATATTTTTGCCTAATAAATCTCCATATTAAATCTGTAAAGAAGAGAGAGAAAATTGATTTGGAAAAGTTTGGATTTTGTTTCTAAACAGATTATAGAAGAGAGAGAAAATTTCGTGAGAATCTATCCGTTTTTTCCTAAATTTATCCTAAAATCAAGGTACATTAAACCGTTTGAAATTTTTGTGCGGCCCTTCATATTAAAATCCCGCGAAAAACGACTGGGACATGGAAGGAATCTATATAATAAGGAAGAAGGGTATCTTTCCCCCTCCTCCCAATGGCCAAAATTTATCTAGACAAGTTTATCTCTAATGGACCAGATTTAATCTCTAAGGATTTGAAGGTTCAGATTTGTGGTGCAAACCAATGAAGGGTGTAGATTAAGAGGGAAAAAAAAAGCATCTTTTGCAAAGATATTGTTTCCTTTGAAAAGAAAACCTTTTCCACATAGCCAGTCCCTCAAATCAAACACAACACTCCTTCCCGCCCAAGTTCTCTCTCTCTAGCTCTCTGACGACCCCTCTTCGCGTCTGCCTCTCCCTTTCTCATCATCCTCGCAGCAGTCTCTCTCTAGCTCTCTGTCTTACCGTTTCAAAAAGGTATCCCTTCCTCTTTCTTTTTTTCCCTCTCTCTAGAACTTTCACAATCTCTATCTAAGGTTTTGATTTTGTAAAATGAACTTTGGTGGTGATTTGCTATTTCTATTTTAGGGCAATAACTTAGAACTTTCACCTTATTATTTAAGTTTTGCTAAAATCTGTTTTTGCTAAAATCTGTTTTGGTTAATGGTGATTTGCTATTTCTATTTTAGGGTAATAACTTAGAACATTCATCTTATTATTTAGGTTTTTTGCTAAAATCTGATTCATATAGTTTTGCTAGAATTTAATTCATATAGATGGTCGTCTCTTTCTTATTATTTAGGTTTTGCTATTATTAAGGGTTTTTATTTAGTTTCAAACTCTTTCTTATTATTTAGGTTTTGCTAGAATCTGAATTTAGTTTCATATAGTTTCTCCTCGATGTTCGCCTCTTACTGAATCACAATGAATCGAAGTTCTAAATATATCGCACCAACCTGCAACACTAACTTTTTGGAAGCCCTACTCGCCTCCCTCACACACACACACACACGCACACACACTCTCTCTCTCTCTCAGATAGAACTTTTTTTTCTCTCTCGATGTACAATTTTGGTTTAGGGCATCAAAAGAAATCAAGATTTATAACATCTTCCATGTTTTTTTCTACTTCATTTTCTTCCATTTGTCTGTATTTGGTTGTCTATTACTTATTATTGGCGATTTTCGTTTTGCTGTAAACAATAACCATATAGAACCTCTTTCTCTTTGTTACTCGGTGTTCACCTCTCTCGCACACACGCACTCTCACATGAAAAATTGATTAGGGCTTCCTGCCCATCTTCTGCTTTCTCTCATCTTCTCATCTCACATCAGTCTCTCCACTTGCAGGTATCTCTCACACTCTCTCTCACACACACTCTCTCTCAGGTTTCAAGTCCCGGGATCTGGATGTAGGGTTTTAAGGGGAGCAGTTCAGGTGCTTCTTTTTAAAAATTGTTTGTGTTATGTTAAATTGAGATTAAATTTGCTGTTTAGGTTAACTTGCAATGTAGTTTTAATGATACTTGATAATAGTTTGGGTTTAGGTTAGGTTAACATTGAAGCTTTAAGGTTAACTTTTAGGTTAACAAAAGAATTTTTTGATGAAAGGCCCAAATTTTGGGTCCAAATACAAAAAAAAACTCAATAGGGATTATTAAGCCACCCAAAACCCAAAAATCAACTAATATCTCAAATCAAACCCAAATATACTTCCTATGTTCAATCCAGGCCCAACTCGTATCTCTAAGACCTAATATTTTCTTCTAAACCCTCTTTTGCCCTCCTATATATATCCAACAACTCCTAAGAAATCATATATTTCTCTCTCAAAAATCTGATTCACTTTCTCTCTCCAAAATCTGTTTCACTTTATCTCTCTACCTAAACCGAAACACAAACCCTATTCAAACCTTTCCTCCTTCATCTCTCTACAGTCATCATCTCTTCAATCATCATCTTCGTTTTCACCTTTCTCTCTCTAAATAAACCGAGTCACAAACCCTTTTTCACGTTTTAATCGTTCAGTCATCACCTACAAACACAAACCGAGACACAAACCCTCTTCTTCATTCATCATATCGAGTCATCTTCTCCAGCCATCAACTTGTTCGTTTCTAGACTGTCCTTCAGCCATCAACTTGTTCGAATCACCATCTTCTTCTCCTATAAATCCAGGTAACTGTTGATGATGAAACTCTTTTTTATGAGATTTTATGCTTTTGTTCATCCTTCTTGTCTAATGCTTAGTTTCTGAAGTGTCCGTACAGTTCTTTCGTTGTCCGTAAATTCTTTTGGTTTTTGGGACAACTTCTGTTTTTATAACAAATCTTTAAAGATCGTGTTAACACTTACTGAAATTTATGAACATTTTGTTACATGTTAACAGTACTTTATCATGTCTTAACACGTTTGTTTCATAGCTATAGAATTATCACTTTGACTAACATTTGATAGAATGATCAGACATTGCTTCTTGGACCACCTGATTATACCACATATTCGAAATATTCAGTTAAATGTTATCTATCATTTTCACATAAACTCACACATTTCATATAATTGTAAAACATTCTCTCTGTTAATTTAACATTCCCACGCATGTCGGTACATTCTGTTTGGTGGCCCGACATTACACCAGATGTTCATACATTAAACAACCTGTTAAGACATTTGACGATATTTTCATAACATTTTATTCAATTTTGCAGTATGGAAACTGATTAGGTCACTTTCTACATCTCAAAACAATGATAAGAAGTTAGTATGTGAATCATGGGGCGACATATTTACTGAGATTGGGCAAATATTTCCCGGTGGTGTCAAAGCTTTTCGACACGCTCTTGGTCGATATACCATTGCGACAAAGAACAACTACAAATATATCAAGAATGAACCAGGTCGTGTGACTGCCGTTTGCTCTAAACCCGGATGTAATTGGAGAGTCCACGCGGTTGCACCATTGGGATGTAAATCTGTGTTTCTGTTGAAAGAGTACGAACCGAACCACGATTGTTCCGATGTTGTTCTCAAACCTGCGGATCCCAAGTTGTCTAGTAAACTTGTTGGCAGCCTAATTGATCAAGACATCAGAAAACACCCAGATTGGAGTACGGCTGAAGTTAAAGAAAAATTTCAAGACGATTACGGTGTTGAGTTGAGCTATTACTTTTCTTACGGTGGCAAGAAGGTTGCGATGGACAAAGTATTTGGGCAGGAGGGTGATTCCTATGCAAAGTTGAAGTGGTAAGTAGATGCTTTGGCGACTACTAATCCCAATAGCAGAATTGATTTGCAAATCGAACCCACTACCAACAGATTTGTTCGAGTTTTTATTGCCCTTCACGCATCTATCCTTGGGTTTTAACACTGTCGCCCTGTGATCTATATTGATGGAACATTCGCAAAAACTCTTTTTAATGGCTGCATTTTAGCTGCGGTTACCAAGGACGGAAACGACGGTATGTTTTCATTTTCACATCTTACGTTAACATTCTAATGTTCCTGCTAACACTTCACAAGATTTTATGAACATTATCTAAAATGTCGCGGCAGACGGTGCGATGCTGCATCATTTATATATGTCAATTTTCATTCGTCAATTATGTGTAGACATTTCTGAAAATGCTTATGCAATATTGCTTTATGCATCAACATAACTAATTTTGTATTTCTTTCTTTTTTTGTTAGGTCTTTA
Organism: Eschscholzia californica subsp. californica; assembly: GCA_002897215.1. NCBI lineage: Eukaryota > Viridiplantae > Streptophyta > Magnoliopsida > Ranunculales > Papaveraceae > Eschscholzia > Eschscholzia californica. Next base: position 118,809 of record BEHA01000590.1, read on the forward strand.
CCCCATTGCTTACGCAGTTGTGGACATTGAGAATGATCATAATTGGGATTGGTTTCTGCAAAATTTGAAATTAGTGGTGGATCCGATAAAACGTTACACCTTTATTTCGGATAGACATGCTGGAATTCTAAAAGGCGTGAAGAATGTTTTTCCCACCGCTCATCACTCATTCTGTGCTTGGCACTTACGATGTAATCTGAACTTGAGAATACGGAACGGGGCACGCCAGTCACGTTATTTTCAGAGTCTTATGTTTACGGCGGCACGGGCATTACCCGAGAGTGAGTATCACGCAACCATTGAACAAATGGTTGAGATGGGTGGAACCAATGTGGAGAGGTTTTTCCAATCCCTTAATCCGGAATCATGGGCCGATTCTTTTTTCCCAGGGGATAGGTATTTTGTTTACTCTTTTATTTTTTCAGTTGAAATGTTGAAACACCATTAACCCTGTTATCGACACACGTTAAGTTTACTCAGTTATTTTTTCACATTTAATCATATCTTCTGTTGTGGAAGGGCATTCTTTCTAGTGTTCCGTCATTCTGTTACATGTTACCACATTTAGTGAACTGTTCTAACACGACATGATTTATTATAAGCATTTCATTAAATGTTGTGACATTCGTTATAATGTTTTCTTACAGGTATGGCGCCATCACTTCTCAACTGTCTGAGAGCTTCAACAACATGGTAAAGAAAGCCCGCGTCCTTCCTATTACAGCATTGTTGGATGCCATAAGACAGAAGATTATGAACAAGATGAGAAAGCATAGAGACGCCGCTATTGGATGGAATGCATTTCTTTGCCCATCAATTAACTTGGAACAGCAAACGAAATACAAAGTTGCGGAGACGTGGAGATACTTTGAGGCAGCCCCACTTATTTATGAAGTATATTCGACTCCACACCATTTCGTAAATCTTGGTACTCTCACATGCTCTTGTCAGCGTTGGCAAGTAGATTCGCTTCCGTGTCAACATGCAATGCTATGCATCAACAAGACTCGTAGTGATAGTACATGTTTTTATGATCCCGTCGGGACGGTGGAGGCTTACAGAAATACATACCAACATTGTGTTTACCCCGTTCCAAATTTTGACGAACCCTATACTTTTGATCCATTAACCAAGACTCTTCCTCCACTACTTAAAAGGGCACCCGGCAGACCACGTACAACACGGTTGCAGAGTTCCGGAGATGTTACGAGGAGAAAAAGAATATGTCGCAGGTGCAACCAACCCGCTTATCACAACAGTGCGACATGTCGAGCCCAACTGTAGTTCACATTTTACTAAATGCTTTAACATTCAACGATATGTCTCAACATGTAAGAGACTGTCTCTACATTGTGTTGAATGTATTAGTAAAATCTTTTGGTCTTAGTAAATCGACTTAAATGTCTTAGTACATATTTTTTTGTCTAGTGAATGAATCCTTACATTCTACTAAATGTTCAGTGAATAATCCTTACATGGCTAGCTATTATTTACAATGTGTCAACATTATGAAGTTTTTTTAGGACATTCTGATTAATGAATGAACATTATTACATATTTCACAAACATTTGTCACTATGTTCCGACATTTGGAGGAATGTTCTAACATTTCTGTGTAAGTTCTTTCCTGAAACAAACTCTTTGTCGTCAATGCATGTCACATATGTTTCAGAAGAAAAATAATAATATATTCAAATTTACTTTATATTGTTTCCACATAAAATATCCCATTCCAAATCATTGTAAGTACTTAACATCCCAAAATAATTTACAAACCATATTTGTTTGTAATCTAATCAAGAATGAAGTCGTTTCGGGTTTAGTGATAAGAACATAACCCGTTACCTGAAAAACTACATCATTTTTTATTAAAAGATCCTTTACAAAAAAGCATCTGTGGGGGCAACCACACTTTCAAGCTCGGGCCATCCTCCAATATATCGTATTCTCCTTCAATATATTGTGGGTGAGCTTAGCCCTCTTCCTTTGTGCCAGGGAAACCCAATCTGGGTTTTGTGTACGCTCTTTGGGTTCTGTTGTCATGCAGTCTTCCACCAGCTCTTCAATTTTCAAAATTACAAAGAGACCGCAATCCGGGTTGTTCACGCCACAAAGGAAATGTTAAAGTCTGAAAACATGAATGGTTTTTGAAATAACATTTTGCGGAATGTTGGAACAATTTCAAACCAGTTAAAGCATTCATCATAATGTTGGAACAAATAAAGAGTGAAAACACTTACTTTTCTCCCTGTGTAGGGAATTTTGGCTCCCCAAGAACATCTGCATATTTTTGTTGGGTTCCAAACATTGTGAATCCCACCTCTTTCATTACATCCTCCACATATGCCGCATACTCCCTGGCATTTTCGAAACACTCCTTGGCCATCTTCTTATCAAATGACATCGAATCATAATGGGCCCACCGATGGAGAAATACATTATATATCAAGAGTGTCCAGTGCCCCCCCCCCCTTGAGGTGTCTCCTGTTGTTGGTTGACAGATGGGTGCACACACAAATAATATTTCCGGTTTCCCAGCATTATTACTCAATGTACGATTGAGCATTTGTTCGATGGAAGCTTGGTTTACCTCAGCCTTTATCATTGTCTGTACCATAAACACAAAGTTATCAAAATGTTCACTCATATAAAAGATGATAGGAATACATCCTAATCACTTAACTTACATAGATTTCGGATGGGAGGCATAGCACACTTTTTTCTTTCAATTTCTGGTGATTACTGAGGAAGGAACTCGCCCAGTTAAATATTTGTGAATCGCATTCGAGATTCATCATTAACATATTGAGCTGTTTCACACAGATGTCGTTAATCCCGTCACTAAACCAGACCTTCGTACTGCAAAATTTGGAATAAACAGTAACCTACTCGTACCTTTTGTCACTATCCCTGAGGAATGCTTCCAACAGACCCTTTTTCTTGTTCCTTCACATTTTTTCAGACTAGGCTTTTTCTCCAGTTTCCAAGCTTCTGACCTTTCTCCTCTTCTGACCTTTGGGCTCCCAACTCTACAATGTCTTCTATATTAATTGTTTTCTTTTTCTCGAGTTGCTTTGCTTTTTCGGTCATAGTTCGGGTTCTTGGATGAGTTTTAACCCTCTTAACCAAAGAGTTTGGTTTGTTTTTCTCTTTCTTGTCAACAACTACAGCCATTTCAACCTTTGGCTTATCTACAAAATCGTCTTCGGAAGAACTTTCATTCTCCAAGATCTCATAATTTTCATATTCTTTTGCCACCTCACAAACCTCTGAAAAGAAAGCTGAAGGCCAAGTCAGCTGAAAGTCAACTTCTTCCATCTTTTTTGACCTACATTCAAAAAACTCGGAAATTTCTTTTCACCTGTTCCCACCACCACACGTTTAACTAGTCAACATTCGATAGAAAAGCAAATCTTAACATAAATAATTCTCCAATTCTTGATCAATATATATAAACGTTATCACGGATGTTCTAACATTTTACGTATTTATGTGGAGAAGAACACTTACTTGTTTGTTTCTTATTTATACTTAGCTGACCACTCTACTGTCGTTCGTGGTAAAAGACATCGTGGGAGTACGATAGAACTCTTTTACTTACCGTTTATCAAAAAACTTGTAACGATGGCGGAACAATTTATGTTCATACCAATCATCTGACAAGTAAGTAAGAATTTCAAAGAAGATAGAATGATTCCACATAAGTTAATACGTTCTTTAAAAAAAAAACTAGAAATAAAACCAACTTAAATCTAAAAAAACAATATTCATTTCTTTTATCAATGTAGACTGCATTCATAACATTATGTTAAATGTTGAAGCATTCTGGTATTTGCTGCAACATTTTTAAATTCTTTTCCAGCAAAGACAAGAATGTGAAGAGAACTAAAAAATTGCGTGAGCATTTACTCACTTGACCCAGCTACTTGGCTCTCTGTCTGCTCTTGGTTTTGCACATCCCCTGAAGATTGACCCTTTACAAACTCATCAGAAATTGCCTTCTTACCCTTGTTGTCTATTTCCGCTTCTCCAGTTTGGGCTTCGGCATTATTTTCTTGTTCGTCGCGGGCTTCTACATTTACTTGTTCGGGATTTTTTTGTGCTACTTCCTGCTCTACCATTACTTCATTTCTTACTTCATCTCCACCCTCTAATTTTTCTCCACCATCTCCACTCTCTACCTCTTGGCGACCCTCCACCTCCTGTCCACCTTGTACGTCCTGCCCACCCTCCACCTCCTCTCCACCAATCACCTCCTCTCGACCAATCACCTCCTCTCGAACATCCACCTCCCCTCCGACACCAAAATCAAATTCTAAAACATCATTCTTCTATTCTCTCTCTTTCTTCATCCTCTCCAATTCCTCTCTTAATACTTCTCTCTCTCTCTCTCTTAACCAACTCATTCTCTTCTCTCAACCTCTCAACTTCCTCTTTCAATTTTTCAACTTCCTCATCATTCATCTCCACCACCACCCTCTCAGTGTACTTTAACAAATCTTCCTCTTCAACAGTCTCCGACACCAACTCCACCTTCACCTACAAGGATGGATACATATGGTTATTATCTCAACACTTCCCAAAATATGCATACATCTAATTAAATGTTCAACATTCATGACAATGCTCTAACATTTCAAACAATGTCACTCAGACATCAATAATGTTAGAACATTTATGCAAATCATAGAGACATTATAGTAAATGTTAAAACACATTACCTGCTCCTCTTCAATGCTAGCCAATTCTGCTTCCAGTCCTATAATGAAGAATGGCTCGATCATCCATCGTGTTATTCTTGGACTTACCCCTACTTCCTCTACCAGGTCCTCATGGATCCTGGTATGCATGCAATACCAGTACTGCAAATAAATTAAACACAAATAGGTCAGAAGTGTTTTTCTGTATCATCACAAGGAATGACAAAATATATTATAAGATTCCCATACATTCTGCAAAATGCTTCAGCATTGTGTAAGTCCCCCAAATAATGATGAAACATATTACAGAATGTTAGAACAAACTAATCCGACTTGTATCATTATAAGAAATTATGAAATGAATAGGATTACTTACGGGAAGCAGAGTCAGGCAGCCTGAAGCTTTGCTCGGGTCTTCCAAGTGCTTGTTAATCTCTCCATCATGAAGGAGTGAATAGCTCTCGATCATGAAAGTCTTTTTATCATTCTCTCCGTTTGGAGATTGTGATAAAAACTCCCGACAACCAAGGAGCTTGGCAGCTGATGCAAACAGGAATGTGGCTGCCATGTACATAATCCAGAGTTTCAAGAACTCAATTGCAGGAGCCTTTGTTCTTGCAGCCACACTCAAAGCCCTTTCGATGCAGGGGCCGCCAAAAGATGCAGACTTTCCCTCTACAATACAGTCTCTGAAATACTTGCTCAGAAACTGGTCCTTTGTGGCATCTAGGGTGACATTGGTTGGGAATGCTCCATATACCTGTCCTTCCATGGGGACTCCCAACAGCAAAGCAACATCTCCGAGAGTGAACTGAATCATCTTCCCTCCGATGTTGAAGGCTTGGCTCTGTTTGTCGAAGCAGTTGAGCAGATCAAATATGGCTTTGTTAGGCTTCTCCATCACATTCTCTTTTCGGAAACTCCCACTGGTCAGTGCCTTAAAGAAGGCCCCGAATGGAGAAGCAAACAACATCTTCTTTTGCTCCTCATTCATGTCCCAAAGAGAGTCCCGCGCCACCTTAAAAAACTGCTTTTAAATTACATTTGTAATTTAAGGTAATTTTTTTCTTCTGCTCCCTAGCCTCCGTTGGTTGAGCCTCCACCATCGGCTCTCTCGTTTTCGATGTATACGCTCGATGCTTCATATAAACAGTAACAGATATGTCAGGGCATTCAACAAAATGTTCAACACTACACTGAATGCTACATCACTATAAATAATGACAAATCATTTTGCAATGTCTCTACATAATAAGCCTAGGCCAATGGTCTACACAATAATGACAGATCATTAAGTGAAGCAACATTTTACAGAATGTCAACACACTAACAAATATGTCAAACCATTATAAGAAATGTGAGAGCACAAACATTAATTAGAGGACATTCTCACATATGTGTATAAAATATCATACCTTAGCCTGTGAAGGACTCGCTACTTTCTTGCCTTTTTTGCTAGGCCCAGCGGATGATGGCTCTTCACTAGCCCTCTTTCTAACGCTAGCTCTTACTGGAGTTTGTTGGCTGGTTGCAGGACCATCTCCTTTTTTGGTTGCAGCTTTAACCATCTTTGTAAATTTATCTGCAAAATTTGATCTGTTTGTATTAGACACCCACATGTTTGAAACAAACCCAAAATGTATGTACACAACCTAAATGTCTAAACATAATACTAATTTCTTTAACACAACCCTGAATGTTAAAACAAACCATTCATTTCATCAGCAAAGACAAACACCCAAAAATCGAAAACGAAGTACTAAATTTCTCCACAGAAACTTAACTTTCGTATCACAACCCTAAATGTTAAAACAAACCTAACCTAGAAACTTGATGAAGATTCATAAACACCCAAATTACCTTTTGTGAAGATGCATGCTTCCGAAATCACAAACAACAACCAAAATATTTTATCACAAACTTAAGAGCAACTTAACCCTAAAACTTTTTTTAAAAACAACCCAAAATGTTCAAACAAACTCAAGATCAAAGTACTGAACTTGAAAGAATAAACCCTAATTGTTTGAAAACACCCCAAAATGTTCAAACACCCCTAAAACTGTACCAACAACCCTAAAACTTTACCAACAACCCAAAAACTTTACCAACAAACAAAAATCTGAAAGAAGAACCCCAAAAATGTTCGAACAATCCTAAAAATTTACCAACAACAGAGAGAGGAACAAGATTTAGAGGAAGAACAGAGACGTACCTGTGTTTGATGATGCTCGAACAAGAGAGAGAAGCACTGGATTTGTTGAAAGAGAGCGAAACAGAGAGATAAATGAGTAGATCAAGTTGCTTAAATAGCTTTGATAGAGAGAGAATCACCGGTAACGTTTCGATTCTGGGGGGTTAATGGCTGAAATGGTTTCGGTTGAAAAAGAGATAGAGAGAGAGATAGAGATGGACCGTTTTGAATGAAGAGAGATAGAGTTTGATCGAGATAGAGAGAGAGATAGAGAGGAAGCGTTTGAATGAAGAGAGATAATGGAGAAGGTTTCTGTGTCTAATCAAGAGAGAGGGTTTGAATGAACAGAGAGAGCGCGGAGACCGAGAGAGAAAGAGAGAGGCTGGCATGTGGGGTTGTGTCTAATCAAGTCAGGGAGAGAAAGAGAGAGGCTGGTTGTTTGGGCGGGAAATGAGTGAGGGACATAAGAGGTAACTATTTCTTTTGGAGGGATAGAGAGGTAATATCACATTTTGGGTTTTTTTTTTAGATATAATTCCCTATTGGGTTGGATTTCCTATTTGGGCTCCTTTTTTGGGTCTTAACAAAAAGTAAACTTTTAGGTAACTTGCTATGTTAATTTTAGAGAATGTTTAACAAAGTAAATTTGCTGGGTTTAGTGGCGGATAGGGCTGGGAAAACGGTCCGAGACCCCGGGGTCCGGCCCGTTTGGCCTGGACCATTAGGGACCGTTGACCGCGTACTACCCGAGCCGGGCTTACCCGCCCCGATGGCTCGGGCTTATAGGGCCGGGGCTCAAATCCGAGTCCCGGCCCGATAAACCCGCCCGTTACCCGAGCCCGATGGGAGCCCGATGGAGAGCCCGAGCCATCTCTTATAAAAACCCTTCCCAAACACTCAAACAGAAACCCTAAACACTATTTCTTCTCTGCCTCTCTCTCTCTAACCGGTTACAACTCAATCACTCCATCAGTAAACCCTAATCTCTTCTCAAATAGAAACTCTAATCTCTTCTCAAATAGAAATCCTAATCTCTTCTCAAATAGAAACCCTAATCTCTTCTCAAATAGAAACCCTAATCTCTTCTCAAATAGAAACCCTAATCTCTCTAACCGGTTACAACTCAACAACGGTTGGTAAAAATGTGAGATGATGTTCGGTTATTTGGTTGTTTTTGATATATGATGTGATGAAAAAAACTAGATTCAACCATTTTGCATTCACAAAAGATCAGTAGAAGTGAGAGATAAAAGACCTAAACAAAGAAACAACTTGCTGAAGAAAGTGAGTAGATTTTGAACCTGTGCATAAACTTCTTAGGATGTCATGAAGATGAAACAGAAATGAAATTCAAGGAACAGGTTGGATTAATGAAGAAAGACCCAAGTAGGCAAGAGCAATAGATTTAGGGAAGAAGTATTGCCAATTTTTTAGTAAAGAAGGGTATGAGGAAGAAATTGAAACCCTAGATGTTTTTTTTTTTTGAAGGAAACCCTAGATGTTCTTTTTTTTTGAAGCAAGAATTTGTTGGCCCTTAATCTAGGGTTTCATAAACAGAGGCTTAATAAATTTTATATTTTAATTTCTTAAAATAAGTAAATAACCCGAGCCCGTCCGGCCCGAGCCTGTTGGAACCCGCTCGGGCAGCCGGGCTCGGACGGGCTATGGGCTGTTACATTAAACGTTTGGTCCGGCCCGATCCGCCCGATTCCCTATCGCGGGCTCGGTTTATCCGAGCCCGATCCGCCCGAGTCCGGTTCATAGTTGTCCGAGCCCGTCCGAACCCGTCTGATTCCCACCCCTACTGGCGGAGGTACATGAAGACGTAAACCGATCCCGATCCGCCCGAGTCCGGTTCATAGTTGTCCGAGCCCGTCCGAACCCGTCTGATTCCCACCCCTACTGGCGGAGGTACATGAAGACCGAAACCAGGCTATAGCCTGGGTCGTATCGGTAATTTAAGCAACGAAGTAAGGGTAATTTAGAGTTTAGCCTAGTGAGATTTTATTGTTTTTTTCTCTTTACTCATTCACGGGAAAGGGAAACGGGAAACTTCTCAAACCGAAAGAAAGAAGGAACCGACAGTACTTCTGAGCTCTAGGGGTTTCATGTTCAGTTCATCATTCACTTCATCTCCAATCGTTACTTTCTCTCTCAAGGATTTCTTGTGAAGACATCAAGGAGCGAAGTTTTTGAGTTCTAAGCAACTAGCCGACTAGGGTTTTTTGATTTTATCTCAAATGTTCACTTTCTCTCTCAAGGATTAGGTTAGTACTTTAATTTATTACTTATTACAATTTTACTCATTTTTGATGTTTCAATTCTAGCATGAAATTAGAGTCTCTAATTTTGTTAGATGTTTGATGTTTAAATTTTAGGGGTTTTCTAAGTTTCCCATTCTAGTATTCTCCTATTCTGGCTAGAAACTATAGTCTCCTATTGTATAAGTTAGATACTTAGCTATTATATGAGATATTTAACATACCATAGTCTAAATCAATACAATTCTAGTATGAAATTAGAGTCTCTAATTTTGTTAGATGTTTCAATTTTAGGGTTTTCCAAGTTTCCCATTTTAGTATTCTCCTATTCTAGCTTGAAATTATAGTCTCCTATTATATAAGTTAGATACTTAGATATTATATGAGATATTAGGTGTACCATGGTCTAAATCAATGCAATTCTAGTATGAAATTAGAGTCTCTAATTTTGTTTTTTTGAAAATTTGATTCAATAAACAACGAAACTATACAACGACGAAAGGAAGATGGGTTGCTCAGGTTATGTTAAGTTACATAACCCAAGCCTCCCAATTCCTAACCACATCCAAGAAAGTGGAATCTTTAAATTTTGAGGAACCACTAATCCAGTAGTGAATTGTTCCTTTTACATCTTCTACATCTATTGATGAAAACGAGTTAGATTCCTTGAAAGTTTTGTCATTCCTATCCTTCCACAAATTCCACACTATAGCGACCGGCACCAAGTCCCATATTTCCTTCTTGGATCTCGGCTTAGCGATACCATCCCACTGCTCAAACATGTCTGTGATGGTGTTGGGTCTGCACCATTGGCTTTGGAGTGATCCCATGAAGTATTCCCATAAATTCGATGCTACTTTGCACCTTAGAAAAAGATGATCCGCTGATTCCTCTTCCCCTTTGCATAGGATACACCTGTTTGCCAATTGAAACCCTCTGTGCCTCAATGAGTCCATCGTGGGTATTCTACCTATGAAGGTCGCCCATATCAAGAACAACACCCTCGGGGGGGTGTGCTTTCGATGAAGGATTCTCACCAGTGGTTGCCTCAACACCGTAACCTCGGGTAGCACCCTCTCGTAGCATTCTTTAACAGACAGCGGTTTATCTAAACCTTCCTTCCATATTCTTTTGTCTCTCACAGAAGTCACCCGAGCTTCCTTAAGAAAATCGCAAAATATATTGATCCACTTCCCAGTCGTTGAGGTTTCTTCTCGTGCATATGTTCCAAACCAGCCTATCCTTGTCGAACATAGGGGATACCGACGCATTCTGGTCAGCCGCAATATCAAAGATCAACGGAAATCTTATTTTTAAACTTGTTTGCCCGATCCATACTTCATGCCAAAACAATATGGATTCTCCATTGCCTAACTCCCATTTCGTAATTTCTTGAAATTTTACGGATAAACATTGGATTCCTTTCCACACTCCGCATCCATAGGAGGAGTTCCTTACCTTATCCTCCCACTGTTTCGGATTGTGACCATATTTTGCGGAGATTACTTCCTTCCACAGAGCCCCGTCCTCATGATAGAATCTCCAAATCCAGTTAATGAGCAAAGCTTCATTCGTGACCTTCAAGTCTTTAACTCCCAATCCTCCTTTTAATTTTGGTGAACGAACTAACTTCCACGCCGCCCAATGCATTCTCTTCTTATCCGACTTTCCATGCCAAAGAAAATTACACATCTTGGTGTCAATTACCTTTAAGATTGTTTTCGGGATCGAAAACAAAGACAAGAAATACGACGGTAATGCTTGGAGGACAGACTTAATAAGGGTGAGTTTGCCTCCCCTGGATAACAAATGACCCTTCCATGCTGCCAGCTTCTTATTCACTCTCTCTAGCACCGGATCCCATAGTGACTTTGCTTTATATCTGTGACCAAGAGGAAGGCCAAGATAGCTGGTTGGTAGGGTCCCAATTGGACAACCAAAACCCCTCATGGCCTCCAAATTTGTGTCACTCTCCTTTACCTGTGTGGCTTCATAGACGAAAGACTTATTCATATTCACTTTTAGGCCGGAGGCTAGTTCGAACCAAATCAAAATGTCTCTCAGCCTAGTTACTTGATCCACATTCTCGTCTAGGAAGAACAAAGTGTCGTCTGCAAATTGTAAATGATTTATACCCCTGCTAAATTCCGTCACTTTGAATCCTGAAACCCAGTTAAGATCCTCCGCCATTTGCATACAATGGCTTAGCACTTCTCCTATTAATAAGAACAACAACGGGGACAAGGGGTCCCCTTGCCTAATTCCCCTTGAACTTTGGAATACCTCAAAAGGCCTTCCATTAATAATGACAGAGAAGGTGGCTGAGGATATGCATGCGTATATCCACGATCGCCACTTATATCCGAAGCCCATCCTGTTCATTACCTTGTAAAGAAAATCCCAGCTAACCCGATCATATGCCTTCTCTAGATCCGCCTTAATGATGATTCCCCTGTTTTTGCTCTTTCGTCTAGAGTCAATAAGTTCGTTGGCGATCATCACTCCGTCCAGTATTTGTCTGCCTCCCACAAATGCCCCTTGAAAGGGTGATATGAGTTTATCCATAGACTTGGCCAGACGAGACGAAAGGACCTTGGATATAATTTTATACATTCCTCCCACGAGACTAATTGGTCTAAAGTCCGAGAAAGAGGAACTGCTCTTTTTTTTGGGGATGAGCACTATAAAGGTTTGATTTAAGGACCAGTGTAGGGATGCCGTCCTAGAGAACTCTTCCACCACCTTCATCACGTCTTCCTTCATTATATCCCAACAGTTGTCATAAAAAGAGATAGGTAGACCGTCCGGACCCGGAGCTTTGTCCTTGGCCAAATCCTTGATAGCCGCCTTCACCTCCTCCTCTTTTATATCTTCCTCCATCGAGTCCGCCTCCTCTGGCTCCAAATGAGCTAACTCCATCTCCGTGACCCCCGGCCTCCAAAATCTCGGTTCACAGTACAGCTCGCTGAAGTGCTTAACCGCTTCCTTCATTATTTCATCCTCATCCTCTATACTGTTTTCACCAATGGTAATAATGGAGATCCGATTCTGTCGAGCCCTGCACTTAAGGATTTTATGAAAATATGCCGAATTCTTATCACCCGATTTCAACCAAGTTGCCCTCGACTTTTGGCGCAAGCTGACCTCTTCTGAGGCTAAAAGCTTCTCCATTTTCGCCCTCACTTCCTTCCTCAGCTCCAAGTCTTCCAAGGATAGAGGATTACTCTCCTCCAGTTTGTCCAGTCTATTAATCTCTTCCTTAGCCGACTTGTATTCAGTGCAAAACGATTTAAACTTCTCCCTCGACCATACTTTCAACTTTGTCTTTACAAACTTAATCTTCTTACTGAACGAGTGCCCCGGGTTAAGAAGAGATGGTGCCTCATCCCACCATTCTGCTATCTTCTCCTTAAACTCTTTATCCTCCATCCATCTTTCCTCCAATCTAAAAGGGGGTGGATGAGAAGCATCGAAATTCGTTCGTAACAGAATTGGAGCATGGTCTGAAATAGGCCGCGGCAGTATAATTTGATCGATGCGCTCATACTTATCATCCCACTCACTGTTGATTATGAATCGATCTAGAACGTTAAGAACAGGGATCTCCTGGTTATTAGTCCAGGAGAATTCCATCCCCTGTTTTGGCAGATCCAGCATACTGTGACGGTCCATCCAGTCGCCGAAATCCCTCATGCTCGACGTAATTTTCCTTCCATTACGTTTTTCGTGGAGGAAACGTATCACATTAAAGTCCCCCCCTATGCACCAAGGATGATGCCATCTAACGGCGATATCATCCAATTCCTTCCAAAAGTCTTTTCTCTTTGCCTTGTTACAAGGTCCATACACTCCAGTGAATAACCACACAAAACTATCGGAGATGTTCTTAAACACAATGGAGAGACAGAACTCGGACTTGACCACCTCTAAAGGTTCCATTACATTAGCATTCCATGTACACAAAATACCCCCTGAGCTACCTTCAGAGGGGATGGACTCCCACCCAAACAAAATGTTACCCCAAAGACCCCTGACTACAGACTCCGACAAAGACATAGATTTTGTTTCCTGAATACACAAAAGAGACACTTTGTTATCCTTCACTACCTTATTTACAGCTAACTTCTTAGCAGGACTTCCCAAACCCCTAATGTTCCATGACAGTAGGTTTAACGACATATGAATTTAGACTCCCCCAAGTTGGAAGCAGATCTCGCCCTTTTGATGGAGGAATTACCCTCTTTCAGACCCCAATCCAGCTTCTTGAGTTCCCTATTGAATTTCTCCGCCCTTTTCTTTCTGGCCGAGTCTTCTTCCAGTGAGTCGTCAGGAATCACAATGGCTAACTCCATTCCTGTTGCACCTACTACTTCCTCCTCCACACCTTGCCTTACCTCCATTGCTTGACTGTTACCTGGGAAAATGGTGGCTAAAGGAATCTCCGATACCATTTCTTCCTCTTTCTGCTCCCCTTCGTTCTTCTTAGACAGAACCCCTATCCCTTCCATCTCCATCAGATCAATGACTCTTTCGAACTCATTCTGACCTTCAAAACCTAGTGACCTACCAGTATCAAAGAGTTGGGCCAGTCTCTCCTCTTCTAAATTTATCTCTGCTGAGAAAAGAGGGTCCGAATTGTTCTGCCCTAGAGACCCATCCTGAGGCCCCGAGTCATCTGCTATCGGGCTGGACTTAGTTTGCTTGGGCTTACATGATCCTCGGGAGACGGTCCTTTTTCCTACCGGCACCTTAAAAGCCCAAAGCTTATTTGGCATGAGGTTCTTCTTCTTGACCCGCTTGCATGTAGGTTTTCTTACCCACTTGTTTACGTTCATCATCTGCGTCATTGCCTCCACCAACTCAGGCCTAATCTCAATACCTGACATCTCCGGCATGGCCGTCAACTTCCTAGTTACATCCGCAGCCCTGATAAGACTTCCATCGTCAGCCTTACCCTTTCCCTTCCTCGAGTCCCTAACCGGGTTGACCTCCTCTATGACGGCCTCCTTCTGCATGCCTATGATAGGAGTTACTTCACTAGGGTTACCAACCCCATCGCACCTGTCTACGTCAGTTCCTTGCATGCTTACCCTCTCCGGTGTCATCTGGGTCTCCGGTGAGGATAGAACTTGATCGCTTTGTCTTCGCTCTGCCACAACCTCCTTAGTGATCCAGATTTGGTACGTCTCCCCTCCCGTCATCAATGTCTTCCTCTCCGTGATAGACCCATTAGGTTTAACATCGACGGAGACGCACGCATATCTCAGATTCCTCAGTCTTGAAGTATCATAGCTAATTTCAACTATCTCTCCTAGATCCTCGACCAAACTAGCAAAGATCTGTTCATTCCATAAATGGAATGGAATACCGTACATCTTGACTTCCATGAGTAATGGCGTTATTATAACCGAGTTACAATGAGGACTCCATTGCCTTACGTAAACCTTCTCCCCTGTTACATCTTCCTCTATATACTTTAGAGCTCTTAGCGCCTCCAGGTTCTCATTAGATTTGACTAGCGCCGCTCCACTCTTGTAAGGAAGACACACCACATTCTCAGACTTCACTAATCTACGGATTGCTGATTCCACCAAGTGCCAATATTCATTCGAAGATTTCCTTTCAAGAACAATAGCTTTGGACCAGTCCATGTCGTACATACTAAACGAATCCATAACAGGTTTAGAAGACGAAGGAAGACTACTGTTTCTGACTGGTGGATTTGAAGGAGGATGTTTAGGAAGTGAAGTAGAAGGGGAATGATTCTTGGACTGAACTAAGGGTGGCTTTTTATAGGCCTTTGAATGTGATTTAAGAAGATCCACATGCATTGGCTGTTTGAACGGTGTGTGATTCTTATTAGTCCTATTATAGCCGGCGTGAGTATCATTTACTCTAGGTTGCGTGGGAGGTTGACGAACCCCTTCCCTAGGGATCCTCTTGGGATACGACTCCTCACTATATACCTTTCTTTTGTCCTTACCTCCTTGACTCTCTAATCCGCTTAATAAGCTGAATCTATTAGCCTTATCCACCGTTGGTTCCACCATTAATTCCTCCTGAAACTCCTTAGGGATGTAAAACTCTGACGTCACCTCTTCGATGCCTTTAACCAACTTCTCCCAACCTACTCCAGCCTTTCCTTTAGGAATACAAATCGACCTTTTCCTGTTATCCCCCTCTCCGATTCTGTGGGCCCAAATATAATCTCCTCTGGTGTTATTCATCATCTCCCATAGATAAAGATCTGCACCTTCTCTGCAGATAGAGGTCTTCTGGAATTCTTTCAAATTACTAGAACCTTTTACCAGACCAGACACGAAGCTTTTAAGGTTAAAAATAGCGTTACGATTCAGACTTAAAACCCATTCCCTATAGTACCCTTGTTCTGATATTAGAAATCTTCCATTGGTAAGCTTCGATAATAGGATACGTTTGTTTTCTATAACCAAATAGATGCCTTTCCTGGAAGGCATTTTCTGGTTTCCAAATAGGCGGTACCCCCTTTTGATACTCTTGGTATTCCGATCAACTCTAACCTGAAGGGATAACAGTCAATCGGTTTTCCACGATCGCAAGGGGAGAGGTGCTACCGGAATACCGATAAAAATCCCCTTCTCCTTAGATTCCCGCTGCAACGATGTCCGGTGACACCCCAACTGGACCAAGCCAACGCTAGGCCACGGTATGGCATCAGCACCGAATTATTCCAGAGGGGTTTCAGAGGATGTGTTGTTACCGGAACCTTACCGGAGAAAAACTGAGAAAAACAAACGTGGGCCCACCTACCTGTCAGAGCTTCTCTCTCCTTTGAAAAGACAAAACCTGAGATTGTAAGTCTTTTTTTGTTAGATGTTTCAATTTTAGGGCTTTCCAAGTTTCCCATTCTAGTATTCTCCTATTCTAGCTTGAAATTATAGTCTTCTGTTTTGTAACTTAGATACTTAGATATTATATGAGATATTAGACAAACCATAGCCTAAATCAATGCAATTCCAATGTCTTAGGGAGAATTGGAGGTGGGGGATTGATCAAATTCCTAGTACTTTATAAGTTATAAATCTTAGAGAAGTTTGAAATTAATTCATTAGTTGGTGACTTGATGTCTAAATACTCATCCATTGACATTGTGTTCATATTTACCTTTAGTTCATTAGTTTGATTTCTATTCTTTGAAAGATCGTAGGACTCAACTCAAGTAACACGATTATATATCTCAAGTGGCGTTCTTTTGATGGTCGGATAATATTTCATCTTAGTGGTTTTTTGTATCTTTTGGTAGTCTTATGTTTCCACCTTTCTTTTGTACGTATTTTGTCATACTTCATGAGAATTATAGCAAATCTTTTAAATAGGTACACATTAGTCAATGTAAATGTTACTTAGAGTTTTATATTAGTATACGAATCTTTTAATGAATCAATTCATTTCTAGTCTCAAGCTTTTCCATGAAACATTATATTTTGTCAGGTACCAGATTGGAAGGCCAAGTTATTTCGCAGATACGGGAAGGGAAAAACGATCATTTTCGCGATCAGGTATTACTAAATTTTCTTTTTCAGAAAATTTACATAAATGTGAGGTGCTCGTTATTGTTGTCACTAGAAATTGCCTTTAAATAACACTTTTACATGTATCCTAGGTATAAACCTACTTATAGTGACTTTTAGTTAAACATTTTGGCTACCGTAAAATTAAAGCTTAGCCTTGGCCAAGTTGAAATCCTGGCTCCGCCCCTAGCTAGGTTTAGGTTAACTTGATGTGTTAGTTTTGATAACTTTGTAGAATGTTTGGCACAAAGTAAAATTGATAGGTTTAGGTTAACATTGAAGTAAATCATGAAACTTTAATTCTGCACCCAACGTATTTAATGAAATGTCTCATACACAGTATGTTGTCTATATATAACATGCATTTTATTTCTTTGTATTATCTTCAATTTGTTTCATGAGATATGCTACACCTTCTAGCGCATTTCGGGTCTATATTTCACTAGTTTAAATCTCCTTCGTCCTTCATTGCAACTTTCGCAGGTAACTGTTGTCATTTGTATTGTTTGTTGGATTTTGCCGTCTCTTTTCCTCTACATTTATGCTGAATTTTTTGTCTATAGGATTCAAATGTTATTTAGGTCATTATTGGCACATTTCCTACCATATAATTTCAAAAAAAAATATATATATCCAAACGAATTAGTGTTCAAGTCTATTCAGTCACTACTTGCATGTTAATCTGAACTCTATTTGTTGATATGTGTGTTTGTGATAATTTCAGTTGTTTTCCTTTACTCTTTAGAGGGTTTCTGTTACGGTTCATCTCAAGCTCTCAATCCGAATCTATGGGGCTTATTTTGATGGCTAAGTTACTTTGCTAAAGCAATATTGATATTCGTAGAATAAAATTTATAGAGTTTCCTCATTGTAATTTCATACGATTATCCGGTCGTCGGTGACAACTTCTTCGACATCAAGGAAAAGGGAACGAGCGATGAAATTACGAATATTTAGAGAAAGGATAATTTTTTTGAAGAAAAATATCAAGGGATAAAGTTAACTGACCGTTTAAAAGAAAGAATTATTTTTTAATCAATAAAAAATAGGAGACCAAAAAAGAAGTCCCAAAAAAATCCATCAAATAATCAACTTCCTTGACTTCTTCTCTAGGCCCCTTCTTTTGTTTGTCCACTTCCACTTACTCGTATTTCTTAGGTTCAGAGGTTAGAAGAGTGTGAAATCATGCCGCAGAATAGCAGCGGCGGCGGTGGCAAAAAGAAACCCAACATTTTAGTGACCGGAACACCAGGTACAGGGAAGACCACCACTTCGTCTCAGCTCAGTGAAGTGACGGGGCTCCGCCACATCAACATCGGAGAACTCGTCAAGGAGAAGAACTTGCACGATGGTTGGGACGATGACCTTGATTGCCATATTATCAACGAAGACTTGGTAATCTGTCCTTTAACCTCTTACCCTAAATTTACCTCTTCTAGTTTCTTCTCCTCACTTAGTGTTGTTATTGCTCCTATCGTTCATGAAACCCTAGAATTAAAACAACTACTAATTTAATCGTTTAAACTAATTGTGTTGTTATAGTTATGATTGTGAGTAAAGGGTTAATCAAATTCCCCCTTCAATGTAATATTTTGTGATAGAGTCAGTAGCTAGGGTTTTTGTTTCACTATTAACTAGTTGAGTGCAGTCATCAAATTTTGAATTAATGGAAAGCAAAGAAAAGTGTGGATAAGTGGGTGAAATCAGGGGCGGAGCCAGGATTTTGTTCTAGGCAGGGCTGACCTAAGTAAATTTTTTATATAAAACTTTTATACATAAAGTTGGTTGCGTAAGATGAGGACATTTTTGTTAATTACAATTGCTTCATACTTTTATCATTTTATGTAATAAAAAAAATTATTTTTCTACCATCAAACATAACTATTTGAGAAGTCAATAAGAAAAATGTTGAGATTGGAAACTCAGTCGACAACCTTTACAAACGATTAGCGACATAAGTAAATAATAACGAGCTCATGAAATAGAGAAAAGATAAACAATAAGAAATAAAAGAAAAAAAATTGTGACTTACAAAAATAATTAAAGTACAACATAAGAAAATTATAGTTGGAAAACAAAACTCAATTTGGGGTCTAAATGGAAGCTTGGACGCACTTGGGTGTGAAAATGGAAGTAGTTAAAAATGGGAGGCCTCATAAGAGTTTACACTTAAAAGGCCACACTATGGGTGTTAAAGGCGCTTCCTAGGAGGTTAAAACTTCCCTTATCAAAGGTTAAATACAAACAAAAATGGTCTGTTCTGAGGACTCGAACTCCTGTCCTTCAGGACGCAAGCCAGAGCTCTAACCAACCGGGCTAATACCTCATATTGATTATTTTTTGTTCCAGAACTATGTGAAGCTATCCCAGGCTATAGCCTGGGGTAGTCTTCACATAGCTCCGCCCCTGGGTGAAATTGTAGTTTAAGTTTGATCTATTTGGTAAAGAGTCTTTCACTAAAAGATATATTTTTGCATTGATCTAAGCGTGAGTTAAGAGTCGGAATAGGATTACAATATGTTACAAGAGGATCTGAATACTGCTGCCCTACGATAATTAACTTCAAAGAAATATGTGAAATATGTAACGAGACTCCTAGGGAACTTTAGATTTACTTGGAACTTAGCTCAGGCTCAGCTTTGGCTAACCCATGTTGAGTTCGGTGAACTCTCTCGAGTTCACTTCTTCTTTTTTCATTTCGGTTAAGATATTTAGAGACAGAAAAGGTGTGAGGAAGCTTTCATTATACATAACATGTACACATTACACATTAAATGAGTTTTATCTCGAGTGAAGACTCAGCTCGACTCCAGCATGGTCAGCCAAGTCGATACCGAAGTTGGAGGTTGTGCTAATGGCCTTTAGTGCTTTACTAGTTTAGACTTTGAGTGTGGTGATGCCCATCCAAGCAGGTTCTAGCCTTCTAGGACTTTCATAAATAAATTTTTAGTTAGATATGAAACTTTGCATTAAAAATAACGCCGTTCTTGAAGGTGTATTCAATATTAAACTATGATGTCTATAAACCTAACAACCTTGATAAGTAAGCATTATGAAAGTCTTGGATCATTTCCTTTTATATTATTTATCAACATGTGGATTAGACTCGGTTGATGTTATTGACATTCCCGGCATTTTACTGACATTTAAAACCAAACAAGTTGAAATTCCGATTACTAAATTGCAGGTATGTGATGAGCTTGAGGATATAATGGAAGAAGGTGGAAACATCGTAGATTATCATGGTTGTGATTTCTTTCCTGAAAGATGGTTCGATCGAGTTGTAGTCCTTCAAACTGATAATACCATTCTATATGATCGCTTGAGTAACAGGTTATCGGAAACTTTTGTATTTCATTATCATTTATGTCAATATTTAGGTTCACTTTTTTCGCTATAAATCATACTCGACTAATCTACTACTTCATCTGCACTTTCCGATCTTAATGATTTGAAACTATGTTTGTCCTGCAGAGGTTATTCCGGATCAAAACTCACTAACAACATCCAATGTGAAATTTTTCAAGTGTTGTTAGAAGAGGCAAGAGAGGGTTACCAAGAGGAAATTGTTATAGCATTGCAGAGCGATTCTATTGACGACATAACTAGTAATGTGTCTACGTTAACAGATTGGGTCCAGGCGTGGGGCTCGGCATCCTAAGCAGAAGGTCCGTATCCGGGTCTCCTCCAGATTTTTAATATGGGAAGTTAAATGCATCTCGTCTATGGATGGATTAATACATATCTTTATTTGGTTTGATCGTCTTGGTATCTTGTCGGTCGAGTATGTTGATGTTGAGCAGTTACAGTTTTGACAGAGTTTTGCAGATTATATTTTAGTTTCTAGTTTTGTAGAACTTTAAAGTTCCAGAAGTTCTTAACTTTGAAATTCCAGAGCTTTTGTTAGAATATTAAAGGGTCCATTTTAAATGTAAGTTGTTCAAAATAATTGGTTAGTACATTGTTTTATGACCCGAAAATTTAAATATTTGTTATTTACTCCCTCATTTAGTCATTTTCATCTTCCATCGAAGCTTTGTTAGCAAAGCTTTTTGCAAGTGTTTCCTCCATTAGAGCTCCTTATGAACCTCTCGAACAATAGTGTTGGTGTTCAATTAGCTGATGAATTAGTCATTAATGAGTATCTTAGAATTGAAATAATCTTTCTTGAAGAACACCATTGATCCAGATCCTCAAATTACTCGATTAATGGTTGAAGTTGAAGAATAACGAAGGCTTTTGAAGACGTATATAATCATGGGTAAGAATTTTGAGTCTCGAAACTTCAGAATTCTGAGATTACAGTAACTAGAAGAGTCTCGTGCGCTTAATGGATCAATTAAAGTTGATAACTCTGCTGACTTTTATCAGTTCTTGATTATCTTCACTTCTTTCTTAAACACAACCCGCTATTGTATCACATCAACTAGAAGCTTGCTCAGTGACCCAATTTATTAGGTGTTCGATCGCAATCTCCTCAGCTTATGGTGGGACATGATTTCTCCATCGAGAGAATACTAGGGGTCACTCTGGAATCTTTTGACTCCGACTTTTAAGAAATCACAAGGCTTTTCCAAAGCTTTGAATTTCTTTTTTTATTTGGTTATTTTGGTGTGGTTTTTCTTTTTTTATTTGGTTATTTTGGTGTGGTTTTTGAGCTAATTCTAGTATTGAAGGGGTGGTCAGCGGTCAGGCTTTTAGTAGGCAGTTAGTTGTAGGTATAGAAGTAAGGTTCTATTGTGCCCCGGAGATTGTGGTCGCAGGATGGCTAGAAAGCCGCTAGATACAAGATGGTTTGCTCGGCCGCTTTCGATATAGCCTTGAGGGTTACAATTAGGAGAATGGGTGTCAAGTTGTATTTTCAGTTTTTATCTCCTCGTAACATTATTTTCCCTTTTGTAAACTTCTGAAATATAAATAATACAATGTTTTTAGATGTCTTAAAAAAATTTAGAAGCTCCACAAAGTTAATGATAAAACCTGATGTAATCATAGGGTGGGATATTGATTCAGCAGTCCAATTAGGTTATTCTGTTTACCAAAGAGATAAAGGATACTCTTTGGTTCTCACAACCCAAAAACTTTTATGTAAAGTCCCATCTTGTTCAAAGTTTGAAAGTGACAAATTGTGAAGAAATCGTATTAAATTTTTATCTGAAGTCTTATATTGTGCACAACAAAAACTGTTATCAGTAAAAATTTATCAATGTCATTTGTAGTGACTCTTGGAATACAATATCAAATAAAAATGTTGTTTGAGCAATTTCAAACTAATTATATAAGTAATACAATAATAAAAGCGGGAGTGCTACATGTACAAAGTCCTTGACAAAATTCATAACTTAATGACTGATTTTCACTAAAAGACAAAAATTGACCAAAGATTTTCAAAGTTTGACTTTGATCGGGACCGTTCACTTAGTATTTTGTCAAGAATCTTGTCAAAGATTCTTTGTACATTTAGCATTTCCCTAATAAAAGTACCAAATTTGTTGTATATAGTTCTCTCAATAAAAAGAAAAATTGTTCTATATAGTTGGTTCTATTTTCTAGGACAGCTATGATTTGGTGTGCTTAAACAATTAGCTCAAACTATTATAGTATATATTTTGGGTGGGGGACTATGACGAAAAGACGTAAAAGGGAATTGATTTTTCGAAAAATCACGATAATGTCATCGACGAAAATCCCACCAAATATTTAACTATCTTCAAAAAGTCTGCTGCCGTTCCACTTTCCTCTCACTCGTACACTCGACCATCCCCTCTCATTAATTTCAAACTCATGTCTCTTTTTTATTACCAATTTTCATTTTTGCTTTTTCTCCTAAAG
Organism: Eschscholzia californica subsp. californica; assembly: GCA_002897215.1. Lineage (NCBI taxonomy): Eukaryota > Viridiplantae > Streptophyta > Magnoliopsida > Ranunculales > Papaveraceae > Eschscholzia > Eschscholzia californica. Next base: position 141,343 of record BEHA01000590.1, read on the forward strand.
TCTTTCTTTTGTTATTCAAATGGTGAGGAAACACAATAGAGGCTAACATTAAAAAAAAAATCTGAGATACACCTCTTCTGTTCATATTAATGGTGAAGAAATCAGATCTGGGGTTATTGATTTTGGAAGAATTAACAGATTTGGTAACAGTTTATTGTTGATGAAATCAGACTTGTTCGTCTTGTTGATTTGGGGAAGAAATATTGAGATCTGGTTTTGTGTTTCTGTTCTTCAAAGACCTTAGGGAACCTATTTTTCTTGCTACCTTCATACGAATGTGTTTCGGTTCTCACATTTTCTCACATTTCCATGATGTAGATGGTAAACAAACCCTAGGAGGTATCTAATCGGAGGCTATGAAAGAACAAAGGGTTGGGAGAACAAACCCTATGAAGAAAAGGTTAAGTATGACTAAGATTATATTTCGGTTACACTACATAATATCGTACACCCCTAAAAAATAAATTTACAGTACATAAATGGATGTACTAGGCATTCCGGCACCCGATTCGTTTAGCAGTTTGTATTGATTTTTTTCCTGTCCACCCATTATTCGGAGAACATTACAACATGTATTAAATATGATTTCATTTCCGATACAAATTTTTGTTCTTGGTGAAGATTTTGTTTACGAAACATGGTTTTACATGGTTTGGTAACTTGTACACAATTTTGTTCCCTATACATATAACAATGGACTTAAATGGTTTAATTAGTCTTCCAACTGCTCATCCTTTTCAGGAAGCACCTCAGAGACAAACAAACTCCCGGCAGATCTAAGGGAAAGAGGAAGGCTCCAAAGGAAGCAGTAGAGCACAAAAAAGAACAGACCAACCGATTAAGCAAAAGAACAAACCAACCAATACGTTGACCAAATGGAAGTTTGAAGTTTATGAACAATTAGTTGAGTCCATATGGAAGTTTGAAGTATGAGGGTAATTGATATCTTCCCTTGTTTACAAAGAATGATTGATGATGTTTTACAAATCTGGTTCCCTGTACATATTTTCCTAGACACAGTTTCTTGTTCCATGTACATAATTTTCTGTATATAATTTTCTTCTCGGTAAATTGTTCACGATAAATAGATTTTGTTATACTAAGTTGTACTAAGTTCAATTAAGAACATTGACAGTTTTTGCATATATTGTTAAAATCATTTAATTGTATACAGTAGTACATAACAAAATGTTCTATAAATTTTCAGTGAAATAGTTTACCTTTTTGAATGAATTTATAGCAACATTTTGTTATGTAGAGTACATGTTAAAAAAATTCCTTCCAAAAGGTAAGCTATTTCAATGAAAATTTACACTACAAGAAAAAACTAGTTTAGCAACGAAATGTTTTTTCACTAAAAAGCATATTTTTGTTGCAAAAAATTTTATCAATAAAAAAAATTCGTTGTCACTTGGTCGTAGTAGCACCGTCAGGAAAAGTATTTAGAGACCAGATAAAAGTTTGTTACAGAAAATATCTTTCTTGACAAAAATTATTTAGTCATGAAAAATATTTTCAATGACAAAAATGTGTTGTTGGTGAAAGTGTTTTCAACAAAAAAAATTTGTTCTCTCTTTTACCGTTTTCAGATCTGGGGTTTTCCACCGGCGAAGGGTCCTCCCTTCGCCAGAACACTGTTTCCTTTCCATTGTAGTTTGTTTTCCCACCATTAATAATCTCTCGTATCCTCTATATTGTAGTTTTTTGCAGAGTTTCTTCTCTGCAGAGAAAGGGAAGAAATCTTCTTACTCTCTCTCAATCTTTCTATCTCTACAGTTTTACTGCGTCGGGGGTTAGATCATTGGTGGTAAAATCTTTGGAGGAAGTAAAAGAAGATTATTATTAAGACCATCATTTCAAATCAATCACTAAACTACGTTATTGGACAAAAGGTGGAGTTCTTCGAAATGTTTCGATAGGTGGTGGTTGTCGAAAATCAAAGAAATCGAAATAAAAAGAGAATCATGATCTTGTTGATGAAAGGGTAATTTTGAAGATAGGTTATTTCTAGAATCTGAAATTTTTAGTAGTTTGATGATGAGGAATGGTTCGGAAATTCCAAACAGAATAAATTCAGATTATCAAGGATTATGTGATTTCCAAGGATCAGTAATTGATTCCGATGTTGACGATTTTGTTATTATTGATTAATTGATCTTCTCAGAAGAATTCTGATGTTGGTGGTATTATGATATGCGGCTTTACCAAGGATGATTAATCTACCACAACAATGGCAGTCGAGAGGAATGTAAGTTAGTATTTTCGTTATTATTTGTATTTTGTTGACCTTTAGGGTCCTTTCATCCCTGATCTTTAGGATCCTTTTATCTTTTGACCTTTAGGGTCATTTTATCGAGTTGGTGTCTAGTCTCATTTCTTTCACTTCATGAGGCACTTTGCATTTAAAGGTATGTAACTCTCATGAAGTTTTCAGAGGAGGGAAATAATTATGATCATCCATGTAACAATGCGATTTAATCGCTTATGAATGAAATTTGTTTCGCTTGGTTTCAAAAAAAAACAACAAATTTTTGTCTCGTAAAATATTTTAAGTGGCAAAGTTTTCGTCTCTAAAGAAATTTTCCGCGATAAAATATTTTGTCTCAAATTATTACATTCACAACAAAAAATTTGGGTTATTTTGCGAAAGGGTCATACATAAGTACCGGGTTTTGCGAAAGGGGCAGGACCTTTTATTTTTTTGCAAAAGGGTCGTGGACTAGTGTTGACCATTTAAGTTCTAACACCGTTAATCTAATTTCATTACTTAAAAAATATATTGTTACATTTAAGAAATTTATGCGATTTTGACTCTAAATTCGCAAAGGTGAAAAATAAGACATCCACCTTGAAAAACATTATTTTTCTAGATTTTCTAGCATTACACATTTAAATAATGAATTTCATAATCTAATACATGATGAATAAATGATATAATCAAAATATATTTATGTGAAATATAAAAAAGGAAGCAAAATTTAAACTCCGGCATAAACAAGAGAGAGAAAAATCTAAAAGCACATGAATATAAATCTAAACTTTTTTCTGTCTACTCAGTTTAAAGAGTTAGAAAGTAAAAGGAATTTAAGAAGTGTGATGAGGATTCGTAAAAAAAAAAGAATAAAAAAAAAAGACCAAAAAACTGACAGAAAAACCCTAAGCTCTTCTATTGTCGGCACAATCTCTTTGTAAACTCAAGCGACTACATCTCTTTCAATTGCCGATGAAAATCGAAGGTGGAAGAAAGAAAAAAAAGAAGAAGATGAATAATGTTAACTATTCATGTAATGTGATGTTAAATTTAACATTTATTTAACGGTCAATGTTAGTCCACGACCCCTTCGCAAAATAACAAATAGTCATGTCCCTATCGCAAAACTCGGTACTTATCTACGCCCCTTTCGCAAAATAACCCCTTTTTGTCTCAAAAGTAGTTCCATCAACAAAGTAAATTTGTTGCTATAAAGTTTTAGTGGTCACCTAATTTTCTTGCAAATTTGATTTAGAGATCTCACAAATATTTTGTGACATTACTATTTTGTTACTATATTTTTACTAACAATTTCTTTTATTTCTCGTTACAAATTTTAAACTACCGAACTAATTCATTTTAAAATTTTTTGAACTTATAGCCCAAAAAACGGGCCCTAATAAGACATTTAGTCCTCTCTAATCCTATAAAGGGTTTCAAAACCAAAAAAATTATATAAATGGATATTTACTCCATTTGGTGTCATCTAGAGAGAAAACACAAATCCCTAGAATACATATTAACTTGTAATACATATACTAACCTTCTTTATATATAAAATCTGATTTACATTCTATAATCCAAAATATCTTTTTCCATTTTTATCTCCCACCTTTCTCTCTCCAATCACGTTTCTAAACAAAGTAACCGTGATCTTCATTATCTTCAGTAACCGAAACCTGCTTATTTTCTCTCTCTAAATCAGAACCGTTTGATAATCATCCATTAATCTCAGAAATCTTGTTACTTCTTCATTAGAGCAGCTGAAATCATCTTCTTCATCGTTTATCAGGTAAAACACATTACAGAAGTCATTTTTCGTTCCATTGAAGCAGATTTTGAATCAGATTTAATGTTGCTTTTCTGGTAATGTTAAAGATTTTGTTTTCTTCTTTTCTGTTTAATGTTTTTCATCTTCATCTTTAACTTTGTTCAAGAATTTCATTACAATCGAATTTCTCTCTGTATCATCTAATCAAATCTTCATCATTATTCAGTATTTTCTCTCTCTAAGATTCATAACCGATTTAATGATGTTAATGTTAAATCCGTCTTTACTGAAGATAATGCGATTAAGAAGTGTTTGTATCTATGTATTTTGTTACTTTTTAGTAGTTTTAGGTTACAAATTTTGATTTTTAGATCATTTTTTCAAATCTTCATCAAGGTCCGTACAATTTCTGATGCAGAGAAGATCTCGTACGATTTGTTATAATTGAATGCAAACGAGGATCGTTTACATTAAATTACATATCATTTTTGATCCAGAGTAGATCTAGTACGATTTGGTTGTAACAGAATATAAACGATATATAATTTACACGACATTACATGATGTTTACTGAACATAACACATACATAACGCAAACATCTTTTGTACGATGTTTTTATAACAGAATGTAAAATATATGTATTTTGTTACAAATTATACATACTTTATAAATAATATCAAAAACATCTTATAAATCTGCATAAATTATATATAATTTATTCAACATTACGCGTACTTTTTCCCAAAACAGTTAGTACAATAAATGTTCCAAAAATTATATGTAATTTATTGCACCTTATACATATTTTTTCACATAACAGTAACCTTGTGATTCAAACTAAAGTTATGTTTGTCTCTTAACACATTATGAAGTTTAACAAACAGTATGCATAATTTATTCCATTATACATGTCGTTTCTAGTAAATTATATGTTATGTTGACAAATGTATATGTTTTCTTTTTGCTGTTACTTATGGAATTTCCTACTGAAGTTGGTCATTGTTTCCTGGTGGTGCAAAAGCATTTGGATATGCTCTTCGACAATATAGTGTAAATGTTGTTTGTCCTGCTCAAGACTACATATGCTCTTCGACAATATAGTGTGAACGATTTTTTTGTCACAGAATGTAAACGATGTGTAATTTAAAAAAAATTATGTGTAATGTAAAAGAAATTATGTGTAATTTACTGAACAAGATTCAAATACATTTGATAAATTACGTTGTATACTTGACTAACGATGGTTTCCTCGTCATAAATAATACATAATTTACGTATTTGTTTCATAATTTGTATTCGATGTGTATTTATGTATGAGTGAAAACGAAAATAAATGCTACTTTAATATTCCCAGAAAAATATACTATTTCCAAAACTGAAGTTAAGTGAGAGAAAGTGATATATATGTTTTGTATATTAACCCCCAAATCACGCTAAATTGATCTTAGATTATATACTATTCCCAAATCTGAAAGTTAAGTGAGAGAAAATTGTTTTGAATCGAAAAAAAATTTACATAGTAAGATAGAGAAAATTGATTTGATTTCTAAATCTGTAACGAAGAGAGAGAAAATTGATTTGGAAATATCCGTGGTGATGTCGTTTTGGTTTTGGTTAGGATTTTGGTTTCTCATTGATTCGGATAATATGAAAGATAAAATTTGATTTCCAAATTTGTTTAGAGGAGAGAGAAATTATGATTGTTTCTATCCATTTTTTTCTAATGAATTTCCATATTTTTGGCTAATAAATCTCCATATTAAATCTGTAAAGAAGAGAGAGAAAATTGATTTGGAAAAGTTTGGATTTTGTTTCTAAACAGATTATAGAAGAGAGAGAAAATTTCGTGAGAATCTATCCGTTTTTTCCTAAATTTATCCTAAAATCAAGGTACATTAAACCGTTTGAAATTTTTGTACGGCCCCACATATTAAAATCCCGCGAAAAACGACTGGGACATGGAAGGAATCTATATAATAAGGGAGAAGGGTATCTTTCCCCCTCCTCCCAATGATCAATATTTACTAGACAAGTTTATCTCTAATGGACCAGATTTAATCTCTCAGGATTTGAAAGTTCAGATTTGTGGTGCAAACCAATGAAGGGTGTAGATAGGGGTGGGAAACGGGCCGGTCTCGGGCGACCATGGGCACCAATGCTTCGGGCTCGGGCGTTTCGGGCTACTCTCCTCAATGCCCAGGTAGCCAAGCGGGCGGGCTCGGGCCGGGCAAAACCTCAAATCTCCAGCACAAAGCCCGCCATGTACACAAGCCCATGGCGGGTACTTTGGGCGCCGGGCGACTCGGGTCTCGGGCTGACTCATAACAGAAGTAAGAAAAAAATTGATCAAATATAATTTCATGTAGAATGGAGATTGTGAATTAATGGCGTGCTTGGCTGTCGATTTGGGAACTCATGAAGTATTGAAACTAGAAAAAAGAAGCAAAAAAACAATACATTTATTTATCATCAGTTAAATATCACCATTGATCTTACATATTTGTTAGATCGATTAATATGATACACATGCATTAATTTTTTTTAGAGATATCATAGATCAGACAAGTTTACAACTTCAAGTCTTCAATCATCATAAAGCTCAAAAAAACTTCAAATCCATTTTCTAAGGGTTAACCATTTCTCATATCCACATAAACAGAAACTTCTAATCTCACAAAACATAGTAAGACTATCATAGGATCAAAGATATAGCTACTCCAATAGATTTGAAGGTGGAAATCTAAGTGCTTTCTATATGGGCATGGTGGAAGGTAGATGAGAATGTAAGAAGATGAAGGGGAGCGGCTGATGTCAAATGAGAAATAGGGTTAGGGTTATGGCAAGCGGCATCCTGAATCCAATTTAAGCTTCAGCCCTTGCCCTCTATAGATTTAATGTACCAGATTAAAAGTCACTGAAATCATGGCCATTAGATTCAGGATGCCTTTAGAATAAATTAGACGGGTCTAGCAAACGGGCCTGGCAAGCGGGCTTAACTGACGGGTATTACACCCGGGTAAGGAAATTTTAGATGAAGCCCAAGCCCGTCTATTATCTTTAAGGGCCGGGCGTGCATTACCCATGTCGGGCTTCGGGCTGAACATTTTCCCACCGGACTCGGGCGTTCCGTATCGGGTTTCGGGCTTCCGGACCAAATTCCCAGCCCTAGGTGTAGATTAAGGGTCTGTTTGATAAGCCTGAAAAGTGGGTAAGAAAATCGATTTTCTTAAGAAAATCGATTTCTGCCGTTTGGTACAGCCTGAATAGTGGGCAAATGGATTTCTTATGGGCAAAAAAAGTTAGAAAAAAGGCTGAATTTTTTTCCCATAAAAAAGGTGAGAAAAGCCTTTACTTACTCAATCCATTTCACGCTCTCTCTCCTCCCGTAAAAAAGCAGCTTCATCTCTCTCCCGCCTATATTTCTTTTACTCCCGCCAAATTCAATTGTTTCTTCTGTAAATCTCCAAACTACTAAGGATTCAAGAGAAGTTATGTCCATATCTCCCTTATCACTTTTTCTCTTTCTCAATCCATAAACGAGGGATTCAAAAGGCTTTCTCTCCCTCCATCTATAAACGAACGATTCAAGAGAACAAAGATAAAATCAAGTAAGCAATACCCATCTTTCTATCTCTAATCCCTCTATTTTTCTAGGTTTTTTTTTGTGTTAAATGATCAAAATTGAGTAAGCAGTACCTATTTTGATCAGTTTGTGGGTTACTTGGGTACTTTTCTGGGATTTTAATTTGTCATGATCTTATAAACTCATGAAGTAAGTAGTTATTTAACCTAATTTGTGATCAGTTATGCTAGTTTTATGTCAGATTTATTTACTTCATGAATTTATAAGAAATTTGTTGTTTTGGGTGCTTATTAGGTTGCTTATTAGGTGTTTGCTGGATTTAATCGATTATTAGATGTTTTGATGCTTGTTAGATTTGTAAGAGTTGTTGAATTTAAATGAATGCCTAGACCAAAATTTGCAAAATAATGTGTCCTTATGGTGCTTATGAGATGCTTGTTAAATTTACTCAATGAAGCTCTATACCAAATTTTCAGATTAAAGAGTTGTTGTAGGTATTTTTGTTCTATGAGCCGAATTTGCATAATAATTATAAATTTGTGTCTGCTTGATCTCATGTAGCCTACATTATATAGAACTTAACTCTATACCTTTTTTTCTCAATGTATGGTAGTTGTGATCGACGAATATGGACAAAACACACCATCAACCGTTGGTGGACAGCGGAAAAGGGACGCAACATGTGCGGTGGACTAATGAAATGGATAGGCTCATGATTGATGTTCTATCGGAGCAACTTGCCCGTGGGAGCAAAGGAGACAATGGATGGAAAGCAGTTGCATATCAAACAGTGCGTGTTAAGATAAAAGAGGCAGTCGACATGAACATTACAGTAGCGAATATACGAAGCCGACTTAAGACATGGCGAGCACATCATTTAGCTGTAAAAGAATTGATCAATCTTAGCGGATTTGGAATTTGTCCACTAACTCATACACTGAAAGCCGACGATTCTGTGTGGTCTGACTATCTCAAGGTATGTTTGATATACAATCTAAATCGAATACCTTTGTAGATGCCTTCAACTTCAGATTTTGAAAGACTTGTGGTATTTAGATCATTGAGACTAGAAAGGGAAGGAATAATCTGATCTTATGAGATTAGTTTCCCAATCACTAAAACCATGTAGCAGAATCTTAAGCTAAGATAGTTATTTGTTTACATATAAGACTAGTTTAATGTTGGATTCAAATGCCATTAAAGTGGGAAATCATTCAAACATAGTCAAGATAAGGAATACCTAGTAGGACATCGTCTAAGTGTGCAGCAAGGCTGATCAGTTTATCAGGGCTGCAACTAAAAGACTAGTTGTGGAGATCTTGTTTAGTTGATATAAGCTATGTGAGAACCAAAAAGGAAAAGCATTTGTGTGCAAAATCAGATCTGCTATTTTCTTTAGACTTTCATGTGATTTGAATGAAGAAAATATCAATATTTGCATGAAGAAAACTAAATAGTAACTCAAGTCTGTTGTATTTTTGTATCACAGCTTCATCCTCAAGCTCTAAAATACCGAAACATGAACCTAACAAACTGGGATGAGATTGCTTTACTGGTTGGCGCAGAACAAGCAACTGGGACATTTTCAATGACACCCGGACAAGCTGAAGTTGATATATCAGACGTGCCTAATACGCCTATCGCTGGTCCAAGTATTGAAGAAGTGGGCATTGATGATGTTACAAATGACTCACCTACACCAACTCCTCACTCAGATTCTCCTACTTCCCAAGTTCAAGTCGGGGAAAAAAGAAAAAGAAACAAAAGAGACAATGTTGAGAAAGAATCATCGATGATAGAATTGGCAACTTCTTTCAAGACCATTGCTAACCATATAGCTGAAAGGTATAAGAAGCCTGACCCCGAGGAATTATTGACATCTCTACGCAAGCTTTCACATATCGATGCTACTTTACGTGTGAAACTAGTCGAAGCTCTTGGACAAAATGATACAATGGCAAAAATATTTTTCATGATGGACGAGGTAGAACAACTTGAATGGTGCAAGATAAGATTTGGGTCGTAATACTTTCTGAATATTTAAGAATGGTCAGGTATGAGATACTTTTTGTGTCAGTTTGTGGTGGAAATACACGATATTTTTTGTAGCTTTTTGTGCATAGGATCATATTATATGATCGAATACGTGTTGTTAAGATATCAAGTATTAGGCGTTTATGTAGCATTTTTTGCACGGGAGATGGGATTTAAGTCCAAAATCGCATGATCAACGAGTTTAGAGACCAAAGATAATCTGAAATAGAAAATAAATCCACTCAAAGTAAATTACATGTCTATCCTCTTATTCTCTTTTACTGCCTAACCTATCCTAAGTTAAAAAAAAACAACCCAAAATAAAAGATACCATAATATATAGAGATTCATTAAATTATTTCTTAAAAAACAAACTTTCTTTCCCCGAAAAAATTTGCCTTTTCCGTTTAGTATAACAAAAAAAAGTAGCCTTTTCTGTTTCAAAAAAATAACAAAAAAAAAGTTGCCTTTTCCTCAAATATCAAACCGTAAAGAGAGAGGGAAACTCTTATCTTAAACACACCCAAAATAAACCTAACAGAGAGAGAGCATCGAGTAGGAGAGAGGGAGAATCCATTGTTGGTTTTGTTCATCATCATCAATAGTAAAGATTAAGTTATTTTGGTTTTCATCATTTTTGTTGTTCCTTCAACTTTGTTTATGATTTAGATTGATTTCTACAACACAAAACGAATTAGGTTTTGATTTTTACAACTTTAACTATGATTTATTTTTCTGAAATTGATTAGCTAATAAGAAATTTCTTTGGTTTAGTTGTTTCGAAGTGGTTTAATGGAAGTTATTTTCAAAACCCTAAATCAGTTCAAAGTGAAGAGTATGTTTCTTTTTTGCATACAACAAAAAATTTGTATGGTTACCTTGTCTCTGTTGTTGTGTAATTTCTTTGAAGAAATAACGTATGAAGCTTGATCTCTTTATAAATTGTAGTTACTACTACATCTTCTGCTTAAATTTTTTTATTTTAGACAGACAATTTAGGGTTTTGTATTGTAGACTTTCAAGCATAGTGTTAGATCCAGAATATAATTACTTTCAATAAAAACTTAATATTTTTTCTAGCATTATTAAGTTTCTTATAAAACTTTATCAATGGTTACCTGTCAACCCTGATTTTTTGACAACCATAGAACATTACATGGTGTAATATGGGGAAAAAAATGAGAGAATAAATTGGATTGTAAAAACAATGTCATTTTTTGTCTAGCATTTTTGAAGTTTATCATAGAACCTTGAAATGGTTACTGTTCAAAACTGGTTTCATAAGAAAAATGACTTGTTTGACTAGCATTTTTTAGTTTCTTATAGAAACGCATAAATGGTTACAACCCAAAAATGTTGAATTGGTTTGTTGTTTGAACTTTGACAGGCTTGATTGTGGGTTGTATGTGATTTTGCACATGGAAGAACTTTATATCGAATCGAACTATAAACATTTTCCTAACGAGATGCCAAAAGATGATTGGACAAAACTAGAGCAAAGGAAGAGGGGTGAACTAACTTGGTTGTTGCTGAATGAATCGAATGATATATGGAGAAAAAATGTTTAAGTACTTTAACTTGTATTTTGTAACGGGCTATGTGATAAAACGTAACAAACATGTTTATGTTTTAAGTTTGAATAACATTGATGTAGACGCAGCGGAATAATTAAAGAAAATAAAATAAACTAAGAACAATTAAAGAAAACGATAAACTAAACTTAAATTCTTAATAACTTCAATTGATTTTCTCTTCAAGGTGAATAATAACATAGACTAGATCCCCTTTTATAAGATAATAAACCTTCCTAGATAGACTCAAACTAGGATTCCTAAAATAATAAACTACTCAAACATAGAAACTTTAAAATAAAGAAATATCAAATTATAGTAACTTCTTTTCGACTAAATAAACTACTATTATGACTTAATAGGGTGTGGGCACGCGTGGACGTGGGCCCACACGCCTATGCGCCTGCATCAGCACCCTGTTCCCAGAAGGTTCGTCCCGAACCTTTTCGATGAAGAAAACAATTTGATGTAACCGCATACGATGAAATTCGCCATACCGATCCTTAATTCCCATTTTTCACGAAAGTTCCTGAAAATTCGAAGAAGACAAAAATGGACCAAAACTTTAGATATTTTCCCACGTTCATCTTCGTGAAGCTTATAAACCAAAACTTCATCACAAATTGTCACGTTTGAAACCACCTTAGCCAGTATATCACAAAAATTCAATTTTGTAGTAGAAGTATTTTGTGAAGCAAGAACCGGTGTCCTATTAATTTCTTCCTTGAATGGAAAGAATCGAGTAGGTGAAACCCCATCAAGGGACATTGTATCGAAGACGTGATCGGTATATTCCAATTGGTTCCATGAAGACAACTTAAAAGTTGTAATAAGTTCATGATAATGAGGAGGTAACACCAATGACGACACAATTTGATGTGGAAGAATTTTGTGATTCGAAACAACTAATTCTTCTCTCGAAATTACATACGGATCAAATAAATTGCCGGAGCTTGTGTTATTTAATTGGACCTCTTCTTCTTTATTTGTCTCAACGAATTTCTCTTCATCCCTCATTGAAAAACTAGTATTTATTTTATGAAGAAAATTTCTTTCAACAGTATCGACCGTGGAGGTTGAAGGGTTTATGTATGTTAGTGGGAAAACCGGTGATAGTGGTGATGTAGGGTTGATGTGAATCGGGGTTGTGTTAGGTTGTCCAAGTAGGGAATTTGAAGTTGGTGTTATGGTTGGAAGTGATAATGATGCTTGAGTGGAAGTAGTAGAAGAAGGAGTAGTGGTAAAAGAGGGAGACTTACATATGCGTTCGAGTTGTTTAGATAGCTTCATGATCGAATCATTGACTTGATCGAATTTTTCCATAGTTTCCTTCTTGTGATTTTCGAATTTTTCCATAGTTTCCTTCTTGTGATTTTCGAATTTTTCCATAGTTTCCTTCTTGTAATTTTCGAAAGCTTCTTCCAATTTTGTAACCGAGGATAACTTCTTGTTGATGTTGTCCCATTCGGAGGCAAAAGTTGGTGTCTTCTCTTTGATTGTTGGAGTAGGAACGGTAGAATTAACCATTGTGATTGGTTAAAAAAAATGGCTCTGAATACCACTTGATGTAGACGCAGCGGAATAATTAAAGAAAATAAAATAAACTAAGAACAATTAAAGAAAACGATAAACTTAAATTCTTAATAACTTCAATTGATTTTCTCTTCAAGGTGAATAATAACATAGACTAGATCCCCTTTTATAAGATAATAAACCTTCCTAGATAGACTCAAACTAGGATTCCTAAAATAATAAACTACTCAAACATAGAAACTTTAAAATAAAGAAATATTAAATTATAGTAACTTCTTTTCTACTAAATAAACTACTATTATGACTTAATAGGGTGTGGGCACGCGTGGACGTGGGCCCACACGCCTATGCGCATGCATCAAACATCTTGAGAAGTTATGAGATTATTTATCAATGTTCTATAATACCACAATTATATTACATTTTAGATGTTGTTCAACAGGTTTATAGATACGATAAAGATGTTACTCAAATTTCTTGGACACTACTGAAACTATACAATTATAATACGCGGTAGGGCAAAGGCATGATGAACTCAAACACTTAATGCTGAATCCATTGATAACATATATAACTAAGGAAATAAAGTTCGTACAAAAATATATCAAAAATCAGGACATTTTGATTAAAATATAACAAAGGCTAAAACCAACCAGCTTTGATTGTATTGAAAATTGCTAGAAACATCAAACAAATTTTTCTAGCATGGTCCAATGAGTATAAAGATACCAGAAAGATGTTGACAAAATTTCTCCAACACTACCAGCACTTTATCAGTTTTTCGACATTTTGTAACTTACTCTAGCCAAATCATAATACCAACTAAAACATTGATCCAAATACATATGAATATAACTACGATAATATCGTAACCATTGATAAAATTTAATAGAAAATAGGAAAATCCTCTTGTTTAAATACGATAATTAGGTAACATTGATCAAATTCTCTAAACATATAAAAGACATAAGTAAAATATTTATCTTTCTAGCAGAATAAGTAAACCTGCATAATCAAAATTTAAGTTAGTTATTATATAGCTACCGTGCATGAGGCACTATTGTGAAAGACGGTTTTTTACACCGACCACAACCCCTCATTTTTTTGGGTATGTTTCCTGAGTTCTCTCTTCTTACTGTATTTGGTCTTCCCGATTTTCTCTTTGTTAACGGAGGTAGTGTTCTTGTTTCATCGATGTACTCCATTGGCTCATCATAATTTGGTATTGGGTAGACATAATATTGATAAGTGTTGACGAACGCTTGTTTGGTGAAAATGATCAAAAAAACTTGTCGTATCACCATCATAATTCTTGATGCACAACATGGCATGTTGACAAGGGATACCATCTATCGACCTCCTACCCCAACTACATGTGAGATCAATGAGATTGACAGAGTGGGTAGGAAATGAGCATACCTCATACACAAGCTACTGTAACAAATTCATAATAGATGTCACTAAAATCGATAAAATGCTAGTAGAATACGGAAAATGTAACAAAAATAATTTCACCTTATACATTTTAATTACTAAAAAGTATTTGTTAACCTACTGTAACAAATTCATTCAACAGAAACTGATAGAATGTAGAATATGCTAGTAGAATCAATAGGATGCTAGAAAAATAGTATCTGCACTTTAACCTACTGTAATAAATACATTCAACAGATGCTAATAGAATGTAAAAAATATTATTAGAATCAATAAGATGCTAACAAAATAGTATTTGCTTTTTAACCTATTGTAACAAATTCATAACAGATGCTAATAGAATGTAGAAAATGCTAGTAGAATACAGATAATGTAGCAAACACAATTTCACTTTATAAAACTTTTTATGAAAAAAATATTGAATTGATAGAGATTTTAACATTCACTTTTTACCAAAAAGTGATAAAAAATGTTACATATAAGTTTTTTGTTAGAATAATAATTTTTTTAAGAAGATTGTAGTAATAGAAATTGTAGTAACAGAGATTTATAGATTCTAATGATCAATTTAAGTTGGACATACCTCACAAACGAATTTGTAGATGTCTAATTAGATCGAGGTAGAGATAAAACGCAAATCACAACTTCATACTTTCAAGTTCAAAGAACAAAGAGTTACAGAGAGAAATTCGTTTTTGGGATTGAGCATCTCGTTTTAGGTAAATATCCATTGATTTGGTAGGCTACTTCAATCAAATACAACGGATTTAGAAATAATATACTTTTTTGAATCAAAGAATATAGAGTTACATAGATAGAAACTCATTTTTTTGAGAGGGCAACTCGTTTTTGTTAAATATCCACTGATCCAAAATTAGTGATATCTGTGCTAACTTCAAACAAAGAAACAGAGGTGATGATATCAAATTTTGGTTATGTGAATCCTCATGATTTTGATTCTTGGGTTGGATGGTCCTTAGGACTAGAAGATGGTTGGATGACCAAAAAACCCAAGGCTACACCATTAAAAAAGCCCAATTTAAACTACTTTCTAAAGACACTCCCAACTTTCCAACAACCCAATCAAACAGTTAAAAGCTTCATTTCCTAAGTAAGAATGTGGTTTTCTTTCCCATTAGAAAAAGTTCAATTTTCTTACTCATACATTCTCACGTAACAAACGGACCCTAAGAGGGAAAGAAAAAAAAGCATCTTTTGCAAAGATACTGTTTCCTTTGAAAAGAAAACCTTTTCCACATGGGAGATTTTAAAAGGCCTCCCCGTTTTTGTTAAAAGGCCTCCCCATGGTTTCGTTGACTTGGTAAAACACGTTTGACTTGGCTTGGTTAAAGGGCCCCCTCTTTGAATGGGTGAAAAAAACCCCCTTTAAGGGTGTATTTCACCCACATTAAGATTTTAGTTGTTAATTATTAAACTTTCTAAAACCCAAATCCTTAGAACCCCAAATCCCTAGAAATTCCTCTCTTATATTCTTCTTCCCTCTTCTTCCACCGGAATTGTCAACATCACCGGCGACCATCATCGACGGGGAAAGTTCATCGGAGTTGTGCAACAATCTCACATTGTTGTTGCACTCCTAAACCACTTCTCTATCCCTTTCTAAACTCTTAAACCACCATGGATGAAGCAAGTTTCAAAAGTTTTGGAGAAACATCAAAGGATCCTAAATCATCAATTTCTGGACAAGATTCAGTCTCCCAAGAGGTATATGAACATATCCTAACACTTTTTTCCAAGTTGTATGATATATTCGTTGGTTGTATGAAAATATTTTGGTTGTTGAACACGGAGGGTATTTTCGGTCTGGTCCAACCGAATTTATGCCATTTTACGGCTCGAGTCCGCCGAAAATATGCACAGTAGCTACTGTGCATAAATTCGGTGGGCTCGAGCCGAAAAATGTCAATTAATTCGGTTCGTGCCCACCGAATTTATGCACAGTAGCTACTGTGCATATTTTCGGCGGACTCGAGCCGAAAAGTAATACATAAAACGGTGGTCTCGGGCCGTTTTGACTAAAATTCTCTTTTTTCCTTATAGGGCTTTGCTGTTGTGGCTTCTTCTCAACTTCCATCTCAAATTACTACAGACACTTGGGATTTTGGAGGTTCTAATACACAAGAAAGGTGGCATGATGCAGTCAAAGAAAACGAAGCATCATCGGAATTTGGATGTCTTAAAATTGTAAATCGTGAATGTGGAGAAGAAGAACCCAACATTGAAGTTCCAGATAAGAAAGAAGAAAATCAAGAAGAAAACAGACCATATGAAGGTTTTGTCAGCATTGATGTTAGTGAGTATTTTCGAACTGAACAAGTGTTTGAAACGAGAGACGAGTTAGTTAAATGGGCAAAAGAAATTGGTATAAAAAACAAGATGGTTGTTATGATTGGTAAGTCTGCTGCGCGGAAAGGTGGTAAAAAACCGAAGATGGATTTACGATGTGAAAGAAGTGGAGAGTATCGTTCTCATCTTAAGGCAGAAATAATTCCTAAAACAAAAGAACCGTCCACCAAAAAGAGAAAAACGAGTACTAAGAAATGCAATTGCCCCTTCAAGTTAAAAGGAATACCGATAGAAGGAGACAAGTGGAAGGTGGAAGTTGTGTGTGGGATCCATAATCATGAACTTGCAGAGACCTTAATTGGGCATGCATATGCCAATAGATTGAATAATGAAGAAAAGGCTTTTGTTGAAGAACTATATGAATGTGGTACAAAACCACGACAAATTCTTTCTCAAATAAAGAAAAAATTCAACGATAATACCTCGACAATGCGTACCATATACAACGAAAGGATACGAATCCGACATAGTCAACAAGAAGGTAGAACTCCTATGCAACAATTGATGAAATTGTTAGTTCAACACAATTATGTTTATTGGCATTCAATGAAGAAGGAAACAGGGGAGATTACTAACTTATTTTGGGCACACCCGGAATCTATCCAATTGCTGAAGTGCTTCCACACGGTGTTAATGCTTGATTGTACATACAAAACAAACCGATACGGGAAACCATTGCTTGAGATTGTTGGGATGACTTCGACTATGAAATCATTCACCGCGGCTATGGTTTTTATGGATGGAGAGGCAGAACATCTATACACTTGGGCTTTGAATCGTTTGAGGACATTATTTCCTCCTAGCTCTATGCCGAAGGTATTTTTGACTGATCGGGAACAAGCATTAATCAATGCAATAGGTGAAGTCTTCCCACATGCAGATCGTTTATTATGTACTTTCCATATAGATAAGTGTGTGGTTGGAAAGGTTAAACCACACTTGAAAAACAAACCATTCCGAAAGTTCATGTCAATGTTTCGACTAATCATGTTTGCGGAAACCGAGGCGGATTATAATCGCGCTATTGAAGATTTCGTCACAACGTGGTCGAAGAGTAACGCCATTGATGTTATTTATGTTCAGAAGACTTGGTTGCCAGTTAGGGAACATTTTGTAACGGCATGGACCGATAATGTGATGCATTTGGGTAATACTACAACGAATAGGGTTGAAGGTGGACATGCGAAGCTGAAAAGAAACTTGGATACATCCGAGGGTAACTTCGTCACATGTTGGGAATCTATACATTCAATGACTGAGACAGAGATTGTTGCGATTAAAGCTACATTCGAGAAAAGTCGTACATCAGTGAAGATGTCTCATCAAATCAACGCCTTTAGGGAACTCAGGGGTTATGTCTCACACAATGCACTTGACCTGTTGGCAGATGAGGTGGAGCGGGCTACTGTGCATTTTTACGGTGGGCTCGAGCCGAATTTTGTGCATAAAAACGGTCTGGTTCGACCGAAAATATGCTTGGTGAAGAAAAAATTGGGGGTTTTCTATCTCTACGGCCTGGTACGACCGTATTATGATTTTTAAGCATTAAAATTCTAACTTAAACTAAATTAAACCAAAATCATGAACATCATAACAATTGGGTATGTAAAAATCATGAAAATTCACACATTCAATCCAATCAAAA
>BEHA01000590.1:160689-178698 GCA_002897215.1 Eschscholzia californica subsp. californica
ACACACACACACACTCTCTCTCTCTCTCTCTCTCTCAGATAGAACTTTTTTTTCTCTCTCGATGTACAGTTTTGGTTTAGGGCATCAAAAGAGATCAAGATTTATAACATCTTCCATGTTTTTTTCTACTTCATTTTCTTCCATTTGTCTGTATTTGGTTGTTTATTACTTATTATTGGCGATTTTCGTTTTGCTGTAAACAATTTTGTTGTAAACAATAACCATATAGAACCTCTTTCTCTTTGTTACTCGGTGTTCACCTCTCTCGCACACACGCACTCTCACATGAAAAATTGATTAGGGCTTCCTGCCCATCTTCTGCTTTCTCTCATCTTCTCATCTCACATCAATCTCTCCACTTGCAGGTATCTCTCACACTCTCTCTCACACACACACACTCTCTCTCAGGTTTCAAGTCCCTGGATCTGGATGTAGGGTTTTAAGGGGAGCAGTTCAGGTGCTTCTTTTTAAAAATTGTTTGTGTTATGTTAAATTGAGATTAAATTTGCTGTTTAGGTTAACTTGCAATGTAGTTTTAATGATACTTGATAATAGTTTGGGTTTAGGTTAGGTTAACATTGAAGCTTTAAGGTTAACTTTTAGGTTAACAAAAAGTAAACTTTTAGGTAACTTGCTATGTTAGTTTTAGAGAATGTTTAACAAAGTAAATTTGCTAGGTTTAGGTTAACTTGATGTGTTAGTTTTGATAACTTTGTAGAATGTTTGGCACAAAGTAAAATTGATAGGTTTAGGTTAACATTGAAGTAAATCATGAAACTTTAATTCTACACCCAACGTATTTAATGAAATGTCTCATACACAGTATGTTGTCTATATATAACATGCATTCTATTTCTTTGTATTATCTTCAATTTGTTTCATGAGATATGCTACACCTTCTAGCGCATTTTGGGTCTATATTTCATTAGTTTAAATCTCCTTCTTGCTCTCATCTCATCGCAGGTATCCGTCTATCTCTCTTTCGCAATTTCTGACGCACAGTCTCTCTCAACTTCTCACTCACACCCAAATAAGGCGGAAGGTACTATTAATTCAAGTTTGGTGATTAAAGAAACGTTGTAGTTGAGATCTAGGATTCTAGGGGTTGGTATTGTTTAATTTGGTTCATTGTTACAGACATGGCTAATATGGATATTTAAGAAAAGTTAACATCTTTAAATCCGTAACTGTTATAGCTTCCGGAGGTTTCTTTACTAGCAATTAAATCAAAACCTCGGCTTTCTGAAGAGCTGTTTTCACAGCGACTTTCACTTCCCAAAACCAGTCAGAAGGTATAATTATTATTAACTTTTATCTTATGTGATTTAGGTTATATTTTTTATGTTATTTAGGTTGATTAATGATGATTTAGGGGTTCCAGGAAGGCAAATACAAAAAAATTAACATATATATTTTAAATGTGTAATTGGTTGTTGACATAACGGATGTCGTTCATCTATATAATAAGGGAGAAGGGTATTGTTTTCCATCCTCCTAATGGACTAGATTTGTCCCCAAGAAGTTATCTCCTATGATCCAAGGGTTAAGATTACCAGAGAGATGAGAGAACATCTTTCAAAGATGTCATTCTTTTTGTAAAAAAATATCACCCTATTCTTCCCGCTTATTTCTCAGGCTCCCATATCTGAAGTCTCTCAACGGCTCATCTTCCTTCTCTTTGCACCACCAGGTAACTCTCTCTCTCACTCTCTGTCTACACTCGTCATCATCTCACATACACACTGTCTTTGTCACTTTAACATGAATTATTTCAGCAAAAATGTAGTTCACTTTGGTGGTTATTATTATCATATGAAACATGTGCAAGAATCATACAATTATGTAACATTGTTATACTATCGAAATATTTGTTGAATTCATATATGTACTTTTGTCAAAATAGACCAGAAATTTAACAAAAACGTGGAGTTTCATATCATCCGACACTCCCTGAAAAATTATTATGATAACGCGTAATATCACAAACAAATTTCTAATTTTGTCACTTCTCTTTATATATCCTTTGCTAATTTTTTTTGCCTATTTCTCTCTACAGTTTGGTAAGTTCTTTGTCTGCTAACGTTTGGCGTGACTTCGTCCTTCATTGCAACTTTCGCAGGTAACTGTTGTTATTTGTATTGTTTGTTGGATTTTGCCGTCTCTTTTCCTCTACATTTATGCTGAATTTTTTGTCTATAGGGTTCAAATGTTATTTAGGTCATTATTGGCATATTTCCTACCATATAATTTCAAAAAAAATATATAGATCCAAACGAATTAGTGTTCAAGTCTATTCAGTCACTACTTGCATGTTAATCTGAACTCTATTTGTTGATATGTGTGTTTGTGATAATTTCAGTTGTTCCTTTACTCTTTAGAGGGTTTCTGTTACGGATCATCTCAATCTCTCAATCCGAATCTATGGGGCTTATTTTGATGGTTAAGTTACTTTGCTAAAGCAATATTGATATTCGTAGAATAAAATTTATAGAGTTTCCTCATTGTAATTTCATACTCTCATGCAACAGATTCGTTCATAAGCTCTTAGTGGTAGGGTTATGCAAGAAGAATGAATTTATACTGCTATCGATTAGGTTAAGACTTAATTATCGTTAAGTTGGTTATAAATGGTCAATATCACAAAAGGATCAAAGAAAGGGGCAGTTTTGGTACAGGCGGTTATTTTGTTCCTTGACTGGAGTTGATTTCCTATGACGACGAGGAAAGTAGTATAGATGTTGAATACAATTTAAGCAGTCAATCTTTAGCTGTTGCTACTTAACTTCAAGTAAGAAATTTAATTGTGGGTAATAATAATCATAGATAAAGATGAATAAAGAAGAACCTAATAGAATCCTTTAATTTGTTAGTACTCTGTTATTCTGTTTCGATGTTCTTCTGTTTTGATTTGTTTCTTTACCAAGCATTTCATGAAAGTCGTGGACGATTATCCGGTCGTCGGTGACAACTTCTCCGACATCAAGGAAAAGGGAACGAGCGATGAAATTACGAATATTTAGAGAAAGGATAATTTTTTGAAGAAAAATATCAAGGGATAAAGTTAACTGACCGTTTGAAAGAAAAAATTATTTTTTAATTAATAAAAAATAGGAGACCAAAAAAGAAGTCCCAAAAAAATCCATCTAATAATCAACTTCCATGACTTCTTCTCGAGGCCCCTTCTTTTGTTTGTCCACTTCCACTTACTCGTATTTCTTACGTTCAGAGGTTAGAAGAGTGTGAAATCATGGCGCAGAATAGCAGCGGCGGCGGTGGCAGGAAGAAACCCAACATTTTAGTGACCGGAACACCAGGTACAGGGAAGACCACCACTTCGTCTCAGCTCAGTGAAGTGACGGGGCTCCGCCACATCAACATCGGAGAACTCGTCAAGGAGAAGAACTTGCACGATGGTTGGGACGATGACCTTGATTGCCATATTATCAACGAAGACTTGGTAATCTGTCCTTTAACCTCTTACCCTAAATTTACCTCTTCTAGTTTCTTCTCCTCACTTAGTGTTGTTATTGCTCCTATCGTTCATGAAACCCTAGAATTAAAACAACTACTAGTTTAATCGTTTAAACTAATTGTGTTGTTATAGTTATGATTGTGAGTAAAGGGTTAATCAAATTCCCCCTTCAATGTAATATTTTGTGATAGAGTCAGTAGTTAGGGTTTTTGTTTCACTATTAACTAGTTGAGTGCAGTCATCAAATTTTGGATTAATGGAAAGCAAAGAAAAGTGTGGATAAGTGGGTGAAATTGTAGTTTAAGTTTGATCTATTTGGTAAAGAGTCTTTCACTAAAAGATATATTTTTGCATTGATCTAAGCGTGAGTTAAGAGTCGGAATAGGATTACAATGTGTTACAAGAGGATCTGAATACTGCTGCCCTACGATAATTAACTGTGAAGAAAGACGTGAAATGTGTAACGAGACTCCTAGGTAACTTTAGATTTACTTGGAGCTTCGCTCAGGCTCAGCTTTGGCTAACCCATGTTGAGTTCGGTGAACTCTTTCGAGTTCACTTCTTGTTTTTTCATTTCGGTTAAGATATTTAGAGACAGAAAAGGTGTGAGGAAGCTTTCATTATACATAACATTTACACATTAAATGAGTTTTATCTCGAGTGAAGACTCAGCTCGACTCCAGCATGGTCAGCCAAATCGATACCGAAGTTGGAGGTTGTGCTAATGGCCTTTAGTGCTTTACTAGTTTAGACTTTGAGTGTGGTGATGCCCATCCAAGCAGGTTCTAGGACTTTCATAAATAAATTTTTAGTTAGATATGAAACTTTGCATCAAAATAACGCCGTTCTTGAAGGTGTATTCAATATTAAATTAAATGATGTCTATAAACCTAACAACCTTGATAAGTAAGCATTATGAAAGTCTTGGATCATTTCCTTTTATATTATTTATCAACATGTGGATTAGACTCGGTTGATGTTATTGACATTCCCGGCATTTTAGTGACATTTAAAACCAAACAAGTTGAAATTCGGATTACTAAATTGCAGGTATGTGATGAGCTTGAGGATATAATGGAAGAAGGTGGAAACATCGTAGATTATCATGGTTGTGATTTCTTTCCTGAAAGATGGTTCGATCGAGTTGTAGTACTTCAAACTGATAATACCATCCTATATGATCGCTTGAGTAACAGGTTATTGGAAACTTTTGTATTTCATTATCAGTTATGTCAATATTTTGGTTCACTTTTTCGCTAGAAATTATACTAGACTGATTAATCTACTACTTCCTCTGCAACTTTCCGATCTTAATTATTTGAAACTATGTTTATCCTGCAGAGGTTATTCCGGATCAAAACTCACTAACAACATCCAATGTGAAATTTTTCAAGTGTTGTTAGAAGAGGCAAGAGAAGGTTACCAAGAGGAAATTGTTATAGCATTGCAGAGCGATTCTATTGACGACATAACTAGTAATGTATCTACGTTAACGGATTGGGTCCAGGCGTGGGGCTCGGCATCCTAAGCAGAAGGTCCGTTCCGGGTCTCCTCCAGATTTTTAATTTGGGAAGTTAAATGCATCTCGTCTATGATAGGATTAATACATATCTATATTTGGTTTGATTGTCTTGGTTTCTTGTTGGTCGAGTATGTTGATGTTGAGAAGTTACAGTTTTGACAGAGTTTTGCAGATTATTTTTAGTATCTTCTAGTTTTGTAGAACTTTAAAGTTCTTGAAGTTCTTAACTTTGAAATTCCAGAACTTTTGTTAGAATATTAAAGGGTCGATTTTAAAGTATGTTGTTCAAAATAATTGCTTACGATTACAATACATTGTTTTATGACCCGGAAATTTAAATATTTGTTATTTACTCCCTCATTTTCATCTTCGGTTGAAGCTTTGTTAGCAAACCTTTTTGCAAGTGTTTCCTCCATTAAAGCTCCTTATGAACCTCCCAAACAATAGTGATGGTGTTCAATTAGCTGATGAATTGGTCATTGATGAGTATCTTAGAGTTGCAATTATCTTTCTTGAAGAAAACCATCGATCCAGCTCCTCAAAGTACTTGATTAATGGTTGAAGTTGAAGAACAAGGAAGCCTTGTGAAGACGTATATAATCATGGGTAAGAATATTGAGTCTCGGTTGAAACTTCAAATTCTGAGATTACAGTAACTAGAAGAGTCTCGTGAGCTTAATGGATTAATTAAAATTGATCTGCTGGACTTTTATCCGTTCATGATTATTATTTAGGGTCACACACCACTCGACCACATGAAGGTGTCCCCATCGAAAATGATCAAGAGAAGATCGAGAAGAATCTATTTGAATTAGTCAAGATTGGTTATGATTTTATGTATATCTCTTTGTATACTAACTTAGTTGATAAGCTTACCCATGTAACTATAAATATCTATTACATAATCAATGAAAATACACACAGAATTCAATTCTCAATCCAAGTTGTGATCGTTCATCTCTTCACTATCACTCGGCTAAACCGATTTAGGGGGTGTTTGATTTTTGCACTTATTAAGTGATTTTCACTTAATAAGTGCGGGCCGGCAATTTTAGGCGTTTGTTTTTTCACTTAATAAGTGAATATCACTTCTAAGTGGTGTCAAAGTAAGTGCTAAAAAAGACATAACACCCCTCCACAATATATAAAAATTACTAACTAACCAACTAAACTCTTCTCACCAAAAAAAACCATTATAAACCTAATTAATGCCTATGCCTATAAACCAAAACCAAAAACTTGCCCTACCCATTATAAACCACAGAAAGCGTTGCAACTTACCACACACCTGTATATACCTATACTAATATTTGCCCTAACCAAAACCCGAAACTTGCTTTGCAGGTTACCAACCCTAATAACGTGCTTTGTGCCCTAACCAAACCTATATTAAAACTTAAAATCACTGCCCATTACAATACTAGTTTTCCTAATTAAATTGTGGAGAAAATTTGAAGAACCAATCTAAAGAGAAGAAGACTTCTAGAGAGAGATAACAACTTTGAGGTAATGTTTTTCTATTGTTCATGGTTTAATTAATTTATTTTTTGACGATTATTTTGGTGTCTTCATCATGATTGTATTGTTTTTTTTTGAAGGATCATGATTGTATTGTTTAGTTAAATATTTATTTATTTGAGAAAGAATGAGAAGGTATACAAACTGATACAGTCAGGGGTGGAACCAGGATATCATATTAGGCAGGGCAAGCCTAAAGTCTCTATGAAGTAAACTTCTACATATAATACGTATGGCTTTACAAGATACACCACAAGACAATTTTTTTTTAGAACATCCTTTCATATCATGAGTTTTACATTTATCTTAATAATCTAAATAAAACAATGGAAGTGATCTTTTGACTTAGATTTACAAATTCACGTAACATTGGATAACTCAAATGAGTACCAAAATATCAATAGATCTTTGTCAATTATTTTACATCTTAAAGAACAAAAAAAAACCACATAATTTTGTTAACATTAATTTAAGGTCTTCGTGTTATAATTATTCAATAACAATTGAAGTCGAAAAAATTACATAGCTCAAGAGTATACCCAAGCAAAAAACAAGACTTTCTCTAGCTATTGGGCACTTACTTTAGCTTTGAAACAAAAATGCAAAAAAGAAATAGTCTGAAGCAAGGAGAGGGGTTTGAACCTGGGTCTTTGGGTTGGAAATGTACAAGGTCAACTGCTAGAGCTAAGATGAGCTATTGAAATTAGTGGAAGCTTGTGTTGTATATGTGGAGATCAGGCCGGGCAACTGCCCAGCCTGGTCTCCACATAGATCCGCCCCTGGCTATAGTGATACAACATAGAAAAACGATATTGTATTATTTACAATATTCATACTTAATAAAATCTATCTCAATTTTTTCTCCGTACACATAAAATCAATTGTTCAATAAATATTATTGTATATGCTTTGTAACACAACAAATCACTCCAAAAATAAATATCATAGTTTAGAAAGATATGCTCACTTCATGAACAACCTTCAATTATAAACCTTATGATTATAAAAGGAGTTTTAGAATAATAATTGAGAAATTTGAATTAGTTATTAAATCTATTTGTCTGTTTACTTCTATTGTCTGAGAAGAATGTCGAAGCTAAATATTTTGCGTAAATAATCTGCCGAGAAAGAGACAAAAAAAAAATATACAAATCTGGAAATTGAACCCAACAATGGAGAAGGATTTCATCGATTTATGTTTAGATTCAGTTGTGATTTTTGGATACGCTGGAAGTTCTCTAAAGAATTGGTCTAACATTATTAAGGAGTTGAATACCAGATACGGTCAAATGTGATTGCTTAATGCGTATTTTCTTACATAACTATATGGGACATGAAGTTTATTTACCTTATCAATTTAGGATGTGAAGTTTGATTAATGATGATTGATTTTTTGAATAAATTCTACTAACAAAATTACAAAATTAAGAGATTTTATGCAAGGATAATCTAGACAATTTACATTTTTTTAAGCGCTTATAAGTGATGAAAAACAAACGACATTGCACTTGTAAGTGATAAAAAACAAACGGCGTTGCACTTATTAAGTGATAGCACTTTATAAGTGATATTCACTTGTAAGTGCTATCACTTACCAGTGCTAAAAAATCAAACACCCTCTTAGTCTCTATCTCCATTGATCGGTTTATCCGATTCACATGGTATAAGAGCTTTTCGATCCTTTAACCTTCCCTCCATTTATATCACATTCAAGTTTTTTGAATTTTTTTCTCTCATGGCTTCTCCTGATCAGTCATCCGAATACACACCTGACTCAGCACCACGGGTATCTCCCTTGTTCGACGTCCACCACTCGGACTCACCCTCAACAGTTTTCATTACTCCTCTCTTATCTGGAGACAATTATGCTTCTTGGGCAAGAGCCATGAAAATGGCTCTTCGCGCCAAGGACAAGCTTGGCTTCGTCGATGGTTCGATCGCTAAATCATCTGAGCTTCATTCTTGGGAGAGGTGTAATGACCTCGTTGGAAGTTGGATTATCAACTCCGTCACTCCGGATATCCGATCTTCCATACTATATGATGACAATGCTTCGGACATTTGGCGTAAACTACATGATAGGTTCTTTCAAACCAATGCTCCGAAGATTTACCAATTGAAACGATCCATTTCGTCTCTCAAACAAGATGGGTTAGATGTTTCGTCTTACTTCACTAGTCTCAAGTCGCTTCAAGACAAACTCCAATCACTCATGGTCGATGATACTTGTATTTGTGGTCACGGTAAGTCGCTCATTGACCGTACAAATCAAGAGCGAGCCATGGAGTTTTTGCAAGGTCTCAATGATCGCTTCTCGGCTATTCGAAGCCAAATCCTCCTCATGAATCCATTTCCCTCTATCTTACGTATTCACTCTCTTGTGAAACAAGAAGAGATTCAACAAAGTATCATGGCGGATACTACTAATAGGTCCGAGGTTGCGGCTTTAGTCGTTCCCAATCATGATCACTTTCGGTCAGATCATCGTGTGGATCGTCCACGACAAAAACGAGCACGCCCATTTTGCGAATATTGTAAATGTCATGGACACATGAAGGCGACTTGTTATCAACTACATGGATATCCACCTTCCAATCATCAAACTCCGCCCAATTATTATGTGAGATTACCCGACGGAACTCGTATTTGAGTACTCCACATAGGATCCATTATGTTTACTAATTCATTTTCTATTCATGATGTTTTACATATACCAGATTTTCGGGTGAATCTAATCTCAGTCTCTGTACTTACTAAATCACTTCAATGTTTAGTAATTTTTAATTCCGGGGCATGTATTTTTCAGGACCCCGTAACGAGAACAACGATTGGACTTGGTAAACTCGATGATGGGCTCTTCTTCGCATGGATCCGACAATTTGTTTTTCTGTCTTTTCTAGTCCCAGGTCAAATAATAATGAATCTTTTAATCTATGGCATAGGCGATTAGGCCATCCATCCTTTTCTAGATTCAAGTATTTAGTTTCGAATGTTCCATGTATGAAATCTATCATTATTAATAAAACGCCATGCGATATTTACCCATTGTCCAAGCAAACGCGTCTACCGTTTTCTTCTAGTACATTTACATCTTCTCGACCTTTTCAACTTTTACATGCCGATTTATGGGGACCATTTTTTGTCCCGTCTCATTCCGGTTGTCGATACTTTCTTACTATAGTTGATCACTTTTCTCGTACCACGTGGATTTTCCTTTTGTCAAAGAAATCGGATTCTACAAAACACATTATCAATTTTTCCAACTATGTAACAAATCAATTTCACACGACAATTTCTCATTTAAAAACCGGACAAGGTACCATTAAGGTTCCTCAAATCCAAACGTTTCGCTCCGATAATGGAACGGAGTTCTTAAACAAAGATCTTTAAAATTGGTTTCAATCCAACGGTATAACACACCAAACGAGTTGTCCTTATACCCCTCAACAAAACGACGTTGTTGAAAGAAAACATCGTCATATTTTAGAGGTTGCTCGTTCTCTTCGTCTACAAGCCCGACTACCCATTTCTTTTGGGGTGAATGTGTACTAACGGCGGTTTACTTTATCAATATGCTCCCTACTCCCATATTACATGGACTTTCACCTCACGAAAAATTAATCGGATCTCCACCAACACTATCTCATTTACGAGTTTTTGGGTGTATTTGTTATGTTCGTCGTCCCATTTCTCAAATCACAACAAAACTCGATCCACGAGCTTCAATGGGCATTTTCGTCGGTTATCCAAATGGTCAAAAAGGATACCGAGTCTATGAATTATCCTCTCGCAAAATCATCACCTCACGCGATGTATTATTCCATGAGAACCGATTCCTCACATTCCCCTCTTCCACCAATCCACGTTCGGATGATTATCACCCGTTTGTTTCAATCCCTGAAAATTGTTCAGTTGGATATTTGCCTTCAACTACTGTCCCAGCTACAACAGATTCTACAGGCACCTTCATTCCTCCACATCCTATCCACCGATCTCTTTCGTCCACTCCTTCAAGTGACGATTTTATGGGTACCCCACCTCAATCCGTTACTTCTGGACCTCATACTGGCACCTCGCCTGCCTCCCCACGGACAGATTCTCTTGTCCGTGACAATCTTATAGACACTCCATCTCCGTCCACCCCCTTTGAATCTTATACGGACACTCCTTCGTCTCTGGAAATGGGCCTTTTGCCTACTATCGCCACACCACATTCTGACACCACCTCCACTACACGGCCTCATCGTGTTCGCCGACCACCGTCCCGTCTTAATGACTACATTTGTCAAACTACGATCGATTCTTCTGTCACTTATCCACTTAGAAATTATTTTTCCATCAACGCTTTTTCCGCTTGTCATCAAATTTTTCTAAACTCTGTCCTCTCCATAGATGAACCTTCTTCATACTCTGAAGCTGTCAAATCTTCTCACTGGCAGGAAGCAATGTCCAAAGAAATTTCAGCTTTGGAATCCAACAACACTTGGACGATTGTTGATTTGCCTCTCGGTAAACATCCCATTGGTTGTAAATGGGTTTTCAAAACCAAATTCCGTTCTGATGCTCCATTGAACGTTACAAGGCCCGTCTCGGTGCAAAGGGCTATACTTAAGTTGAGGGACTTGACTTTCATGACACATTTGCACCAGTTGCAAAGTTCATCACAGTTGGAGTTCTTCTCTGTCTTGTTTCCATCAAATGATGGTCACTTCATCAACTAGATGTCAATAATTCATTTCTCCAAGGGGATCTTGATGAAGAAGTTTTTATGAAACTTCCCCTCGGATTTTCTACACAGGGGGAGTCTAAAGTTTGTCGACTTCAGAAATCTCTATATGGTCTCAAACGGGCATCCCGTCAATGGTCTTCAAAATTTTCCTCTGTTCTAATAAACAAAGGATTCAGTCAATCTCGCTCCGGTTATTCTCTTTTTACTCTTCATACATCTTCTTCTCTATATGTACTTGTATACGTTGATGACATCATCATCACCGGTACTGACGATTCAGCCATCTCTAAACTTAAAATATTTCTTGATCGTACTTTCTCCCTCAAAGACCTGGGGCGTCTTCAATATTTTCTGGGAATTGAGGTCTCTCGATCTCCCACAGGAATATTTTTATGTCAAAGAAAATATGCCCTTGATATAATTAAGGATTCTGGACTCACTGCCTGTCGTCCCTCTGCTTTTCCGATGGAACAAAAACTTCGGCTCAGTCCCACTTATGGTGAACCTTTATCTGACCCATCAGTTTATCGCCCCCTGATTGGTAGATTACTTTATCTTACTGTTACTCGACCTGACATCAGTTTTGCGGTGAACAATCTAAGTCAGTTCCTGTAATCTCCCACATCTATGCATCTTGATGCCGCTCATCGTATACTTCGCTATCTTAAAGGTACTATCGGCCATGGAATTTTTCTATCCGCCAAGAGTTCTCTACATATTTCTGGATATTGTGACTCCGACTGGGCAGGTTGTCCCACCACTCGACGATCCACCACAGGTTATTTTACCATGCTTGGTTCTAGTCCACTTTTTTGGAACTCTAAAAAGCAACAAACGGTTGCGAAATCCTCGACTGTAGCCGAATATCGTGCTCTCGCCAATCTCACATGTGAACTACAATTGTTGAAATATCTACTTAGAGATTTAAGCATTGATCATCCGTCTCCAATGTCTGTACATTGTGATAATCGAGCGGCTCTTCATATTGCCGATAACCCCGTCTTCCACGAACGTGCGAAACATATTGAAATTGACTTGCATTTTGTTCGTGAAAAGATCAAGACAAATGTGATATCCCCTCCAGTTTATACGAACCACATAACAACTTGCAGACATCTTTACCAAACCTCTTGGTGCTGACGCTTTTAAACGGACACTTAGCAAGTTGGGCATCATGTCCATTCCTGCTCCAACTTGAGGGGGAGTATTAAGGGTCACACACCACTCGAACACATGAAGGTGTCCCCACCGAAAATGATCAAGAGAAGATCAAGAAGAATCTATTTGAATTAATTTGAATTAGTCAAGATTGGTTATGATTATGTATATCTCTTTGTATACTAACTTAGTTGATAAGCTTACCCATGTAACTATAAATACCTATTACGTAATCAATGAAAACACATAAAGAATTAAATTTTCAATCCAAGCTTTGAGCGTTCATCTCTTCACTATCACTCGGCTAAACCGATTTAGTGTCTATCTCCATTGATCGGTTTATCCGATTCACAATTATCCACACTTCTTTCTTAAACACAACCCACTATTATATCACATCAACTAGAAGCTTGCTACATTTGTTCTAACTAGTTGCGTCATTCTCAGCGACTCAAGTTGTGAGGTGTTCGATTGAATCTCCTCCGATTGTGGTGGGACATGATTTCTCTATTGAGAGAATACTGGGGTTTACTCTCGAATCATTTGGTTATTCTGGTATTGAAGAGGTGGTCATCGGTCAGACTTTTAGTAGGCGGTTACTTGCAGGTATAGGAGTAAGGTTCAACTGTGCGGTGGAAATTGTGGTCGCAGGATGGTTGGAAAGCTGCTAGATACAAGATAGTTTGCGCGGCGGCTTTCGATATAGCCTTCAGGGTTACAATTAGGAGAGTAGGTGTCAAGTTGTATTTTCAGTTTTTATCTCCTCGTAACAATATTTTCCGTTCTGTAAACTTACTAGGGTATATCCTGTGCCCTAGGGCACAAACACTTGTATCAATCAAATGTTACGAAATTTATTGTTAAATTTTATTAAAAGAAGAGAGAGATTTTTATTAATTATTATTTCTTGTATTATTTTTATAACCAAATTTACACTTTTTTGTATTGATACAAGCGGTTTACCGATATAGCAAGTCATTTTTTTAGTAGGAGAAAAAAAATACCGGGAGAAACCAATGAGTTGGTTCAAACTCAAAATATTTGTTGAGAAGATGCAGTCATTTTTTTTAGGGACTTAACCGTAAACATGGTATAGTTGTGGACCGATGTGTAAATTAACGGTTTTCGAGCTAATATTAACGGAGGGATATTCCGAATGCGCGTGTACTGTGGGATCTATGATCACGCCGTTGAGAAAGTGATATATACGTCATGATTTTACGAGTAAAGTGTTTTCGAGCATATTCCGAATGCGTGTGTACTGGTGGGCCTAAAAATAGGTCTATTCCCGCAAGTATACAGGGTCAAGTTATAGTATTGAAAATAACATCGAGTATCGTCCCAAGAGATAGGTAGGTAACTTTAGATATTGATGGCGAGTTTAGCCCAATAATTAAAATGTCAATAGCTAACTTAGACTACACACACACCCCACATAAAATTGATGATTGATATGTAAGAAATAAGAAAACGAATAAAACTATCTAAACTATCTAAGAGAGGGGAGAGAATATCTAAGGTTATAAAATCCACCGCATAATTTCACTTTATAAAACAGGCACTTAATTACTTAAATCTCTTTTGTATTTACTCGGGATCCAATATAATGAACTATTTGAATTCCGGATGATATTCTAGATAAAACAATTTTATAATTAAGAATGTATGATTGACTACCATATAAAACTAATTCCTACACTATCATTCAAGATCTAAAAGGCATATCTCATCTAATAAATCAATAAAAGCATGAAATATCTAATTATAATACATGAATGATAATAAGGTTATAGAATTCATTTTTCATTTTTCATTTTTTTTTTCATAACACAAATACAATCAACCAAAACAAAATACAACACACACAACTCTATTCTTGCAATCAACTTTTCATTTCATACTTGCTTTTGACATTCTTCATTCTTTTATCTCATGTCTTCATTCTTGGGATATAAGATGATGGATGGTGATGGAGTATCCGCTTTCCTCTAGTTGACATTCTCATTGGGTTTCATGGACTACAAGGGCAAGGTTAATTCGCTATCCTAATGTCACTCCTAGTGGCTAAGGAAATTGAGCACACGAGATCAAATGAGCTCTTTTACAAGTTACGAGGTTGAGTAGCTCTTCATTCTACTCGGAGTTAGCGCGGAAGAGTACACTCGAATGGCAATTTAGGCTTTGAGCTCTCACATGGGTTAAGTCTCCACTAATGACTACTTTAGGTCTCTTAGAAATGTTTCTTCTTCACTAAGATGTAACTCACGTGGCACAACACAAACACTAAAAGACTCGACTTTCATGAAAAGGCCATTAGCAATCACAAAACTCATCAACTCGACACATATGCATCAAAATTCTTAAAACTATCACTAGAATCACATGCAAATCTACTCAAAATGTTCAAAATTTTCAAAATTTGGCTAATTTGAACCCTTTTGTCTTTGAAACCCATGGTCATGCATTGGTTATGGTCATATCCCGCATCCACAAACTTAAAACTAACATTGTCCTCAATGTTCTAAGCATACACTCACCAAAAGATAAAGAGGCACATCAATCTAAAGAGAAGAGTGGAGAGATATTACCATAATCGAAGGAGATAAAAGATGATACTACTAAGGCTCATGTATAAAGAGGTTCCAAGTTGATGCCAAGCTCGCTCCATCCCCAAACTTGGAACAAACCACGCCTTAGAAGTAAAACATATAAGAAATGCTCCTAAAATATCAACAAATATCATGAGAATGAAGCACATAAAACATATGACCATATACAAAGCTACCACTAACGTGGGTATACACGATTGCATTGAGCTATGCAATTAGCCTTTAGTTCTCTTGATTTCACACAAGAACACGAGTTATGTCTCGTGGAGGGTTTCCAGAGATGATACCCACAAACATCAAGACCCATCAATCGGCCTAACGATCATAAAGCAAAAGACGAAAAATTTGGGGGTCAACCCAAAGAAAGCTATATACAGGTGCTAATCGTCTCAAAAAAAGATAAAGAATACGAAGTGCACATGAGACGATAAAAGAAAACAAGCCATCCCCAAACTTAGTGGGTGCACAGTCCACTAAGTAGGTATAAATAGAAGGAACGACAACAAAGAAATCATCAAAAGGATCGACATACATGTGAAGAGTCAAAATATCAGTCGAAGGCAAAAAATCATCTGGAAGCTTAGTGGACAGAACATCCACTATGTCCATAGACGTCTTTGGAAAGACGTCTGTAATGTCCCAAAAGGGATCAACAACCGAGTTTGAGATCATGTGGAAAGTCGAACTAGACTCTAAGGGTAAGGCAGTATGCTCGGGGACCAAGTCAAGGTCCATGGTTTCCTTAGGTAAATAGTCTGACAAACTATTCAACGTGTCTCTAACTACTACGTCATCAATATCCTCAAAGACATCTGGGGCCTCGCAGTCAGTTATAATATCAGGCCTTCCTAGCATTGCATCTAAGACTGACTCCTTACAAGTGTCAAAAATTGGATAGTTCGGAATCGTGTCATCCTCAAACTTGCTTGTAGAGCCATCAACTTGAATATCAAAGTCTAACCTATCATGATGAGATGACATATGTCGAGGAAATGAGACAACAAGGTTATCAATTTGTTCAAGTTCTTGGGTCTTCTCAGTTAATTCGTCGACATTTATCTTAGTACTAGGGTTAGACGTATTACCCTCGCCATCGGACCTAGTACCCTCTTGAGTTTGGGGTGGTAGAACCCCTTCCTCGTCGGCTAATAACTGTGACAACATCATCTCTAATGGATGATTTAGAGACTCTAATTGATGATTTAGAGACTCAAACCTCTGATGTAACTCTTGTTGTAATCGAATCTGAGTCTGTTGTAACTCTTCCTGCATTTGAGTCTGCGTCTGTTGAAATCGATATTGTGTCTCTTCAAGTTGTAACATCATTTCAGTCAGACGACTAACAGACTCTATTTGAGATCTATCTTCAAGAGTCTCTTCGTGATAAGGCTCACAAGTGTAATTAAATGAAGACTCTTGATAATAACTCCCACCGTACATACTAGGATCATACCTGCCTCTAAAATCATTGGTCTCAGAATAATGTGGACTATAAGGTCTCTCATACATATTTAGTGTCAGACCATATCCATCACTAATTTGACCATCTCTACACATCCGTCGGTATTCTCCTGGGGTCATACGAGATCTGTCAGACTCAAATGGTCTATTCCCCTCACTAATCGAAGCATCTCTACACATCCTTTGGTATTCACCTAAGGTCATATCAGGTCGGTTAGTGCGGGGAATCCTCGAAATAAGCTCATCATCATCATCAAATGACCAACCGTTATAAGAACGGGCCATGATCTCACAATGCTCAAGGAACCAACAAACAAGCTATCAATGCAAATCAAAACTCATCCAACCAATCACACACAAGTAAGAAAGAAAGAGATAGAATACGATACTAGCGGATGCTCCTCTCGTTTCGTTCTTCCTTCCGATTTCTTTCTGATTCTTTTGTTCCCCTTCGCTCCTATGTTCCTGTTTTTTGGCTTTTCTCTTAAAGTGGTACCTAAAAAAAAAAAAGATAAGAAACTACGAAAATAAAGAAAGAAAACGTCTAAGTTAACAAATAACACTAAACTAAAGAACAAAACAAGCAAACAATATCCTAACTACTAAACCTATCCCCGGCAGCGGCGCCAAAAACTTGGTGGGCCTAAAAATAGGTCTATTCCCGCAAGTATACGGGGTCAAGTTATAGTATTGAAAATAAGATCGAGTATCGTCCCAAGAGATAGGTAGGTAACTTTAGATATTGATGGCGAGTTTAGCCCAATAATTAAAATGTCAATAGCTAACTTAGACTACACACACATCCCACATAAAATTGATGATTGATATGTAAGAAATAAGAAAACGAATAAAACTATCTAAACTATCTAAGAGAGGGGAGAGAATATCTAAGGTTATAAAATCCACCGCATAATTTCACTTTATAAAACAAGCACTTAATTACTTAAATCTCTTTTGTATTTACTCGGGATCCAATATGATGAACTATTTGGATTCCGGATGATATTCTAGATAAAACAATTTTATAATTAAGAATGTATGATTGACTACCATATAAAACTAATTTCCTACACTATCATTCAAGATCTAAAAGGCATATCTCATCTAATAAATCAATAAAAGCATGAAATATCTAATTATAATACATGAATGATAATAAGGTTATAGAATCAACATGAAATGACAATCAATAGGCATTGAAGCACATCAAAGGATTTAATTAATCAAGAACAAGTATTATAAAGATCCAAAATGGGTTTCATTCACAACCTTAGATTGCTAAATTAACTATACATGAAATCTAGAATAACATTCATTGACATTGTAAAATAAATGAAAATACTAAGAAATTAATGGAAAGAAATCACCAAGAATGCTCAAATTCCATATCCCCATGTATCTCCAATTTGTCCAAATTTTGCTCCATTTATGCTCAAGAATGTTACTCCAAGAAATCCAAGTAGTAGCTATTTTATTGCCACCCAAATAAGAAACAAGAAGGAGAAGGAAAGAAATTAGATCTAGAAAGAAATTGGAAAGA
>BEHA01000590.1:182456-194008 GCA_002897215.1 Eschscholzia californica subsp. californica
TTGCAGGGATTTTCTTTTCCTTCTTGGTTGTTTGAGTTTTTAAAATTCTTATCTTCTTCTTAGGTTGGTCAATTTATTTTTAATTTTTATTTTCGGGTGATATAGGAATCAAATTGTTTCCATTGCTCCACAGTAATGTTTCGTCCAACTAATTTTATATTTTATAGTTTATCCCTGTGATGTTTAGCTTCAACAGAGAGCTTAATGATAATTATTTTCTGTGGAGGATTTAATGTTGTCTCATATTTTTTCCAAGGAGAAAAAATAATTTAATGAATCAGATGAATTTGGCGATGAATGCTTTGTTTCGAAGAAGGAAGGAGAATTTGACAATTCTTTGAGAAGATGCATGTAATTATTCATTATATTGTATTGTTTTTTTAA
Source organism: Eschscholzia californica subsp. californica (assembly GCA_002897215.1). NCBI lineage: Eukaryota > Viridiplantae > Streptophyta > Magnoliopsida > Ranunculales > Papaveraceae > Eschscholzia > Eschscholzia californica. Next base: position 182,841 of record BEHA01000590.1, read on the forward strand.
ATTTACTACTCATTGTAAGTCTATGTAAATTTACTACTCATTTATTGTTAAATGTTATTTTTGCTACTCATTTTGTAAAACTAGATTACCTACCTTGAACATCTATACTTAAGAGATTCGGAATTGTAATATTTTGTTTTTGTATGATTTTTATTTCTATTGGTAAGTCATTCGAAACAAAGTATAAATGTTACACTTAAGAGATTCGGAATTGTAAGCCACTTTATTTGTTGGGTCAACCTAAACATGGACACATCTCCCATTTTAAGTTAATTTGATTCAGAAATTTTATTGGTAAGTTAATCTGTTTCTTCTATCTTTCTCTCTTCTTCTAAAGGTTTTTTGATGAGACATGAAAATTTCTCATCTGAATCTCTTAACTCGGGTAAGTTAGTCCAGTTCGAGCGGTTACTCTGATGATTTTTTGATTTTCTTTCTCAGGTCTCATTTACGGAGTTCGATGCGAAAACTTTGTGATAAAGACATACTTGAGGGGCATTTTGGTTATTTTAATGACAAGGGTATTCTAGTCAATATTAGTGCTCATGTGAAAGTAGAGTCCAATACGAATCCATCGGCGAAACCGGAACTGGAATCGGAGTCCGGATCAGGGAGATAGTCCAAGTCAAAGTTGGAGTCAAAATCATTAGACGAGGATCAACATAGAGTTCTGCGATACACGTGGCAGGTAGATGCGATACAGATCTTCGACGCAGATCAATAGCGGGATAGATTCTGTCATATAAGGACGACGCTCAGGATTTCTGTTCAGAGATGATTCAGTGTTTCGAGCATATCAAGACTTTAGTACTCCGCGAGAATCTAACGGATAGAAGGGGCGGACACCCGGGTCAGCAATCACAACTCCCCACCGTGTCCACTTCCTCTCTTTCTCATATTCATCTTTATCTTCTAAACATAAAATCTAATTTTAGAGAGAGGGAGATTGAGAACCGTGTTGGAATGAACCTTCTCTCAAGATAGAAACCATTAGAGAGAGAGAAGATGGAGTTATTGAGTTTCCTTTCTTAATATATTTTAGAGGAAAGAAGGAAGTTAGAGCTGGAGATATTCAAATCTAGAGAGAAAGATTTCAGATTGGAGGAAATCATGAAGATGATATTATTGAGAGAGAGAGAGAGAAAGAGGATTTGATTGGTATACTTAAGAGAGAAATATATTTTTAAATGGAAGAAAAGATTGAAGAAGATGGATTCGGTTTAGCTAAAGAGAGATTTGGAGATAATCTTCTCTTCTGGAAAGATTTACTCAAAGAAGGTAAGAAAGATTAAGGGAAGGAGTGGGTTCGGCTGGTTATATAAAAGAAGAGAGAGCAACCATTGGAGGATCATCTCGGTTTTGGGGGCAGAACATCTCTCGGGCTGAAACGAGGTATTAGAGAGAGAGAGAGTGAGAAGAAGAGATCATCTAATCATGGCGACCATTATCATCATCTAATCACGAGAGCTAGCATCCATTTTCAACTTTTTCATTTCTATAATCTTTGTTTTTGTGAGAGAAAGAGAGATTCAAACAGAGAGAGGGAGAGAGATATATTTGTAGTGAGAGAAAGTGTAAACAGAAAAATCAAGAGAGAAATAGAGATTGTTATTTAAAGTTTCATCATCTTATATCATTTTCTCTTCCATTTAGTTAGTGTTTCGGATTGAAAAAGAAAGAAGAAGTGAAAAAACAGTAGAGGAGAGAGAAAGAAAACAGTGGAGAAGACGAGAAAATATGTGGGAAAATAATTTTCCCACAGAGAAATTGTTTCCGAGAAGATGAGAAAATCGATTTCCTTAGGGGCGCGTTTGGCTGCAACAGGAAACAATTTCCAGCGAGAAAAAGTTTAGTTTTCTTCCATTCTCTCTTATTCTTCATATTGATTTAATCTTATTCGCCATGATTAGCTAACCATCTAATCTAGGGCTGGGATGAAACCCATATTTGAGCTTTTAGAGACGACATATAACTACTTGATTAATTCTTTTTATCATGTTTCACGTTTAAGTTATTTGGTTTGTTAAATATGTATTCTTTTCATTATCTATGCTTTTAGATTTGATACATCATGCTTAGGTTAGATCTTTTGATGGTGTATACTTATTATTTGATAGATAATAGTTTAGAGATATATCTTTCGAAACAAACAACTACATTGTTATGCTTTATCATTTTTAACCGAAAACATCTCCCGGAATTAGGATAGTTTATTATCTGAATTTCTGAGTTATAAAGAAAGAGAATTGATTAGATAATTATTTGTTCTAAAGGTGATTTTATGTGGTGAATTCCTAAACCCTAGACTTCTCCCCATTTGAGTTCATTTTCATTTCTGTAATTTTATTTTAATATTTTATTCATTTTATTTTAAAACCAAAACCAAATCATTTTATTCTAAAATCTTATTACTTCCTAGTTTAAGAACGAATTTGACTAGTCTCCGAGGAACGAACTGGTCTTACCGGAAAAATTACAACTTGACACCCGTGCACTTGCGGGTGTAGACCTATTTAGGAAACTTGTTAGGCCCATCATTTTTCTATTGGTAAGTTAATTTGATTCGGAAATGAAATATGTATCTTTCTCTACTTCTGGAGTTTTTTCTAGTGGTAGGTTCAAGTTTTTTTCTTTTTTTATCCCAAATGTCTCGTCTGACATGAGAAGTGTAAGTTTTTCTCTTCAAAATTTGATTATCTTTGAAGAATTAACTATAATTTTTTTTTTCTCTTTTATTTGTTTGCAGGTTTTCATCAACCATATGGATGTAAGTACATTTTCATTTTACTATTATCTTTGAACAATTAACTATTATCTTTGAAGAATTAACTATATCTTTGAAGAAATTTAAATTGATTCCTTTAAACAAATTCCAGATTGAAGAAATTTAACAAGGAGGGTACCCAAAGTTATATGTGCATTCATCGAAGAAAAGAGAAGAGAAGAGAAAAAGAGGGAAAGAGAGAGAAAGAGAGAGAGAGAGAGAGAGAATCGTTTAGTTTTTAAATTAATACTTTTTCTAATATTTTTCCTATTGTTCCAAGATAAAATTCATTTTTAGGACATCTAGGATCACAAAGAGACCTGTAATTTGCATAGAATATGCGAATCAAAAGTCTCTGTATGATGGTTTATGGCGTGGAAATAAATTTTGTAATGTATGGACATCTTGGTATATGCATTGACCCGATATACGTACACCGCTTAGATGTAGTCGACCGCGATAAATAAATTGTCTCACCACATTCTATCTCGACGGCGTTAGCCAAAAGGGATCTACCGCGCCCGTAGCACGGGGTGGGAACCTAGTACCTTCATTATAATCGATACAAATACACAAGAGAATTAATCTCAATTGTTACTCTCTCTCTCTCAAGCTCTCAGTTTTATCTCTCTCCTTCTCGGTTTCATCTTCTCACTTAATCAACATTAGTTGATTAAGTTTATCAAGGATTCAATCATTCATAATAGTAAGCGTTATTGGATTCATGGGGAGAATACCTGGATCGACATTTTGAAGCCAAATGACCCCATCTACTCTCTCACCAGATTGTTGTTGTCTATTTTGATAATCCTTACCTAATCGCTTCAGTGCTATTCGACACAGTTCCTTTTCAGGGATTTTATCATTCACAGCAAGAAGTGCACCCGATAGAGATTTGATACTTCTTAAGTATTCATTTACAGTTAAATCTCCTTTAGAATTCTGTAACTGTTCTCTGAAGACAGAGATCTTAGATTCAAATTCTTCTACATAAGTTCCAAAAATTATGACATCTCTCTAGATATAGTAAATCCTAACACATTTGATGATATTGATGGAGGAGTAAAAGTGGATTTCATACATGATTTTACAAAACTACATACATTATATGTTGGATTTAGAGTTTTAATATACATAACGTAGATATCACTTTCTCTCACTTAACTTTCAGATTTAAAAAGAGTATATTTTCTGAGATCAATTTAGCATGATTAGGGGGTTAATATACATAACGTATATATCACTTTCTCTCATTTAATTTTCGTTTTTTACTTATACATAACCAAACATCCCTTACTAATTATGAAACATGTTCATAAATTATGTACTATTTACGAACATTACATCAGCAGTATATTCATAACCACACATCAAATACAAATTATGAAACAAGTTCGTAAATTATGTGTTATTTATGACGAGGAAACCATCATTTGTCATGTATATAACGTAATTTATCCAATGGTTCACATTATTTATACCAGAACTTAATATTTTTTACACAGGTACACTGCAGTTTCTTGTCAATTATCTGAGTTATTCAACAAACAGCAGTTACACGCTTTAAATCATTCTTGATAAACTTGAAATCATGTCTTGTGTTTATACTATACTGGTGAAGGGTGAATCGAAATGCTTTAGATTTATCTTCTTCCCTACGTTGGATGATTCTGTAAGAATTTTCATTAGTAACATCTAAACTGCAAAACAAAAATGTAAACAATTGTCAACAATACGTATCATTTATGAAAAACTACAATGAAAAATGTTATAAAGTATATGTATTGTTTAGTAAATTACATCATGTGTTGGAGACAATAGAACTTTAGTTTGAATGACAATGCTACTGTTATGTGAAAAAATATATGTAAAATGCAATAAATTACATATAATTTTTGGAACATTACACACTGTTTACCTTCTGTTACAATAAAATTGTACGGAATCTTCACCGGTTCAAATGTGTAAATCGCAATAAAGTACATATAATTGTTTAAACAATACACATTGTTTACATTCTGTTACAATAACATTGTACGAAATCTTCGCTGGTTCAAATGTGTCATGTTCAATAAATTACACATAGTTTCGTTTAAATTACAAATCGTTTCCATTATGTTACAAAAAAAAACGTACAGAATCTTCTCTGGTTCAGAAATGGTACGGTTACCGGGATCTGATACCAAGAAATGTTCTAAACAACAAGATTTGTAACCTAAATCTAATGAAAAATAAAATAATACATGGATACAAACATAACATAATCGAATATAATGAATTAGTAAACAAGGATCTAACATTAACATCATAAATCGGTTATGAAGATCTTAGAGAGAGAAAATCATGAATATTTGAAAAGATGATACAGAGATGAAACCGATTATAACGAAAATCATAAATATCTGTACAGATGATGATGAAAATATTAAATAGAAAGATTAAACTTGTTATTTTAACCTCAGAAGTAACTGTTGATCCAAAAATTAAAACATACTGAATCTGGGGTGATGGAAATCGATATAACCGATGATGGTTTTAGCTGGTGTAATAGATTGGAAGGAGATTTCGAGCTTCTTTGAATCCAGATTGAGTAGAGTTTTCGGTTTTAGAGAGAGAAAAGTAATGGTTTCCGTTTTGAAGAATAAAGAAGATAATAGTTTATGTTAATAGGATCCTGATAGGAGAGAGAAGGTGGGAGATAAAAATTGAAAGCGGATATTTGGGGATTTTGATGGAAAATGAGTTTTTGTTTATATAGAAGGTTAGTTTAGGTATTATGATTTAATATGAAATCTAGGGGTTTGTATTTTCTCTAGAGATGCATACAAATGGACTAGATTTGCAGTTGTTTAGTATTTTGGTTTATAGACCCATTTTAAGATTAGAGATGATTAAAAGTGTGTTTAAGAGTAAATTTTTGGACCCTAAGCCCAAAATTAGATTTTTTATGTAAAGTCACACGTTGTTTGAAGTTTGAAAGTGACAAATTGTGAAGAAATCGTATAAATTTTTTTTATGTGAAGTCCTACATTGTGCACAACAAAAACTGTTATCATAAAAATTTGTCAATGTCATTCAACTATAATGGCTTTTGGACTCCAATATCAAAGAGAAAAGTTCTCGAAGCAAGTAAGAATTCTAAAGAAGAAATTTTTAGCTGATATAGTGTAGGTTTTTCAAACAACAAAAAATGAACGAGGGGTCCAAAAAATGGTGGGGGGGCGGGGGGGATTCGCGTGCAATCAAAAAACGGTCCGAAATACGTTTCCAGTCCAAATGTCAAGGCAGCTCATTGTTTCCTGGTTTTCATTTTTTTCCCCCCTCAAAGTTGGAAACAAATTTTCCTATACTTTCTTTCCAAAAAGTGTCTAGTACATAACCAAATGGCCAGTATATAAACCAATTCCCGGTACTCAATAAAATTCCCAATACGAAAAGTGTCTAGTACATAACGAAATGACTGGGACATAAAATAATTCCCGGCACACAGGAAAATTCCCAGAACAAAACTGTCTCGTGCATAACCAAATGGCTAGTACATAGAACAATTCTCGGTACACAAGAAAATTTTCAGTACAAAAGTGTCTAGTACATAAACAAATGGTCAGTACATCAAATATTTCCCGGTACACAAGAAAATTCCCAATACAAAAGTGTCTAGTACATAACCAAATGGCTAGTACTAAAACAATTCCCGGTACACAAGATAATTCTCAGTACAAAAGTGTCCAGTAAATAAAAAAAATGTCCAGTCCAAAGAAAAATGTCCTATAAAATTTCCTTGAAACTAATTTACGTTTTGGAATGAATATCTTATAAATGTCCATCATATAAGGGGAGAATGTTTGAGAGAAGGAAAGAAGTTAAGATTGGAAAGAGAAAATTTATTTAAAAATAAAAAAAATGGAGAGAGAAATTCAAAATTAGTTAAAAATTGGAGAGATAATAAGAATTAGAGAGAGAAAAAAAAACAAAAGGTAATTTTAAACAGAGAGAAATCTGTTGAGATTGGAGAGAGAGAGAGAGAAAGAAAATTAAAAAAAAAACATCTGGAATATGGAGAGAGAAAATCGAAATTTGTTAAAAATTAGAGAGAAAATAGGAATTGGAGAGAGAAACAAATCTGGATTAAGAAAAGAAAAGGCAAGTCTGTAAATTTTGTAATGGCGATTTCGTTAATTCGTGGAAAGTGTCGTCAGATTTTGTTTCAGATATTTTGAAATTTCACGAGCATTTTTTCAGATTTTGCGTCAGATCAGGGTGTTTCGGGATTTCCCTATAGCATTCTGACGTCGTGGACATGCATTCCATTTTTGGACAACAACGGACTAGACTCGTTTTTTGGGCCCATTTTTGGACCATTCGTCCAATCCCTCTTAAAAGAAATAATTTCAAACCAATTATGAATGTAATACAATAATAAAAGTACCAAATTTGTTGTATATAGTTGGTTTTATTTTTCTAGGACAACTATGATCTAGTGTGCTTAAACAATTAGCTCAAACTATTCTACCATATATTCTTTGGGGGGTGCGGGGGCTAAAGGCCCAAATAAAGGGATATCCGCGTCAGACGAAAAATTGGGGGCAGGTCTAATGGGTTAGAAGGTATGGAGAAAAGACATAAAATGGCATCGATTTTTCGAAAAATCACGATAATGTCATCGAAGAATTTCCTGCCAAATACTTAAATATCTTCAAAAAGTCTACACCGTTCCACTTTCCTCTCACCCGTACACTCAACCGTCCCCTCTCATTAATTTCAAACTCATGCCTCTTCTCCATTACTAGTTTTCATTTTTTACTTTTTCTCCAAAAAACTTTCTTCTGTTATTGAAATGGTGAAGAAATACAATAGAGGCTAACATTAAAAAAAATATGATATACACCTCTTTTGTTCATCAAACACAAATGTTTACATTATTGGTGAAGAAATCATATCTGGGGTTATCGATTTTGGAAGGGTTTGATTTCTTGAACAGATTTAGTAAAAGTTTATTGTTGATGAAATCAGACTTGTTCGTCCTTGTTGATTTGGGAAAAAATATTGAGATTTGGTTCTGTGTTTCTGTTCTTCAAAGAACTTAGGGTTTTTGTTCTTCAACCTATTTTGCTTGTTGCCTTCTTACGAATGTGTTTCGGTTCTCACCTTTCCTCACTTTTTCATGATGTAGATGGTAAACAGGCCCTAGGAAGATTCAAAATTGGACGCTTTGGAAGAACAAAGGGGGAGGAGAACAAACCCTATGAAGAAAAGGTTAAATATGACTAAGATTATATTTCAATTACAGTACATAAATGGATGTACTAGGGCATTCTGGCATCTGATTCGTTTAGCAGTTTATATTGATTTTTTCCTGTCCACCCATTGTTCGGAGAACATTACAACATGTACTAAATATGATTTTGTTTCCTGAATAAATTTTTGTTCCCGGTGAAGATTTTGTTTACAAAACATGGTTTTACATGGTTTTGTACCCTGTGTACACAATTTTGTTCCATGTACATATAGCAATGGACTTAAAATGCTCAAATTAGTCTTCCAACTGCTCATCCTTTTCCAGAAGCACCTGTAGAAACAAGCAAACTCCCGGACAGATCAAAGGAGCAGATGGAGGTTCTAAAGGAAGAAGTAGAGCACAGAAAAGAACATACCAACCGATTAAGCAAAAGAACAGACCAACCGATTTGTTGACCAAATGGAAGTTTGAAGTTTATGAACAATTAGTTGAGTCCACATGGAAGTTTTAAGTATGAGGGAAGTTTCCCATTGATTTGTTTCCTTGTTTACAAAGAACGATTGATGATGTTTTACAAATCTTGTTCCCTGTACATATTTTACTGGACACAGTTTTCTTGTCCTCAGTACATAATTTTCTGTATATAGTTTTCTTCCCGGTAAATTATCCACGGTAAATAGATTTTGTTTTACTAAATTATACTAAGTTGTATTAAGAGTATTGACAGTTTTTTCACATATTGTTAAAATCATTTAATTGTGTAGAGTGGTACATAACATAATATCCTAAAAAATTTCAGTGAATAGTTTATCTTTTTGAAGGAATTTATAGGTCATTTTGTTACGTATAGTACATAATAAAATTTCTTATCCTTCTAAAAGGTAAACTATTTCAAATAAAATTTATATGACATTTTGTTATGTACTCTAACCATTACATGTGCAGTAAATATGATGTTAAATTCACGATTATATATATAATCGGAGATATGAACATAAATAAAAACACGATAATTTAACGTGGTTCGGTCGAATACTCAAGACCTACATCCACGGAGAAATAACTCTTTATTAATAATTCACCACATACAATTGTATGTGGGTTTGATCGGTTACATAACTCGATAACTCGATGATTTTGAATCCTAAAACCCTCTCCTATTTATAGATGACTTAGGGTTTAGGGTTTCCTAGTTTCTAATTACTAAACTAGGAAATAATACAAAATCTATCTAATATTACCATTAGATAGTTACAAGAGATATTCTGAATATATTATACTAATATTACATATCTTCACATATCTTCTAATATCTTCACGTATCTTCAAATATATTCCGAATTCTTCTTGATCGTCGGATCTCGTCTTCTCGATCCGTCACGTACATACACGTGTTACACACGTATATTATTTCTGCAACTTATCTTGACCGCCGGATCTCCTATTTTCGATCCTCCTTATGTAACGTATCCTATTACCCCCCCGCAAGTTGGAGCACGTAAATTTTGAAGTGTCCGACTTGGAGAGAGAAAAAGGAAATACTTCTTGATTCGTCGTATTCGTCTTCTTGCAACTCTTAGATTGTGGATGCGTTAGAAGATGATTGAACGATGATTAAGTCACAACCAAAAGGTTGGTAGTTGCGGTCAAAAAATTGAGCGTAAATAAATGACAACGAAATTACATGTATTTTTCTCATGTATGTAAAGTTGGTCATTTGTATGAAGAAAATGTCAACAACTAAAAGGTTGTGATGATCAATATCTTGTCGTATAAAAACGTCAAGAATGAAATTTAGGAGTGACAACAAAATAATGTTGTTTTGTTTAAAATCGACAAGAAATCATTGTCAGAATTGCCAAAAAATATTGGAGAACAAACAACCAAAAAGATGGTCGACATTAAATTCATTGCCAAAAAAATGCAAGATCGATATAATTCCAAAAAAATAGAGATATTCTATTCATGGAAAAGATATTCTATTTGGTGGAGAAATATTCCAAAATATAATTTGGCAGGAAAAGTCCAAAATAGAATTGGAAAGAAAGAAAATAATCATAAGAAATATATGATTATGAAAAGTTCGCGGTTGAATTCCGGAATTAAAATCCAAAATAGGAATTCTTTCTCCGTTGAAAGAAAAGTCCAAAATTTTGGTAGAGAAATAAAATCGTCATAAAAAAGTATGACTTTGGAAATGTCACGGATATATCCGGAAAAAAATTGATGAAATAATCTATTTTAGTGTCCCAAATAGAAGAGAAAGGTGACAAAAAAGTTGTGTCACAACTAGAAAAAGTTGGTTATAGGTGACATTAGAACTCTGTCACAAAATAAATTTACTACAGATCAACTGTGGCAAATAAAATTTCACACAAAACTGTGGTAAAAATCACGCAAAACTGTGGCTTGAGAAGCTGTCCCAAATAAGAAATTTGGGGAAAATTTTGGAACTTCGAAATTAGGGTTTACCCAAATTGAAAAATTTCTCAAAATTGGGTTTCCCAAATCAGGAGGGAATTGAAAAACCCATACTGAATCGATGGTGGGTTTCTATAATTAGATTAAAATCCAACCGATTGGAGCCAATTTTAAGGTTCATCAATGGTGGTATTTCTAGAGAGAGAAAACTCCAAAAAATATGAGTTTCGGTCATAAAATTCTCGATTCTTCACCAAATCAAAAGGGAATCGTCGGTTGTTAGTATATGATGTCCAAATCGATGGTAGAAGTCGATTGGTGAGGAAAAACGCCGGAAAATGTTGCTGGAAATCGAACCCTAGTATGTCCGTCGCGGAAAAGAGGAAGAAGACACTCCGGTAAAAGGAATTTGCGAGTGACGTCATCATTCCGTCAGCGTGACATCAACGTACGGGTCAAAGTTCGCTGACTAAGTCAGCGAATGAGTCAGCGTGGGAAAAAGTCGTGGTCAACATCTGTTGACTTAGGTCAGCGTGTTCTAAAGGGATGTTTGGTCTCGGGTTAGAAAAAAACGAGTTTTTCTTTGTTCCGGAACTGGATAAAGTTGGCTACTGGAACGGGAATAGACCAGAACTGGTCGTTGTTGGTTCTAGCAGTATTATTTTTAATTTTCAGACCTATTTTAGGTCTAAAATTCAAAAAAAAAATTGAAAAAAGTTTCGAAAAAATTTAAAAGAAATATAG